>BQNB010002938.1:0-111447 GCA_026074375.1 Tanacetum coccineum
ATGTTTAGGAACATTATGCCCTTGAAAATGTGAACATCTTGACGAAAGAGTTTTACAAATGCCCGTTTGAATCTACACTCGGTTCGAGTTCCTTTTAAGTCGTTGTATGAAAGAAGCTTGAGGTGTGAATGGAGTATTCGAAAAAATACCATGCAACTCTTTTTTGCTTTGTCTTGTATTTGTTGTTCTTCTGAATTTAAACTCGAAGATAAAGTATCTTTCGTTTTCATTTTGTTCGTGATGTGAAGTGAAAATGATTTGTAGGATCTTAAGATGATAAAGTTGTGTTGTGGTTTTGTCTTGATTAAAAAAATTTGTGTTGTGGTTCGTGTTCAAATTTGGAATTTCGATTAAAGTTCAAATTCGATGTTACGAATCGATGAGCAAATTCAATAATTAAATTCGATGAACAATTTAGATAAACAATCTCGGTTAACAAATTCCGAATTTCGATCCCTTCCGAAAATGCCAAATCCAATGAAATGCTACCAGATATCGGACAAACTAAAATTTCTCGGACAAGACTTCTGTAATATCTCTGACACTTTTCTCAGACAAATCTTGTATCTAACAAGATCTTGGACAAGGCAAATTTCAAAATTCTTTCTCCGACAGAATTTCTCGGTCAAGTCTTCGTAGCAATTTCGATAAATGTTACAAATTTTTGACTAACAATTTGCCTATTACAACTTCGTGAAATAATTGTAACAAATTTGATACATATATTGAATTTTGATAAAGCTTGATGCACAAATACGATAAAAAAATTAAATCAAACAATCTGACGAGTAGACGCTGTTTTCGTTATCCTTTCCAAAATTCGATATATATATTGAAATTTCGATGTACTTTTGTCTTAACAAATCCAGTAGTACTAACTACTCATTTTCGATAGTACAGGGTGCTACTTTTGGTACCCCCTGGCCCACTGAATAGTACCAAAAAGTACCACAAATTCCTTTTGTACCCCTTTTTACAGTACAACGCAGTTTTATCTCAGGTTCTGTTCCGTATTTTTTAACAGTTTCATACTTTTAACTTGTTAAACTTTATATTTTTCGTTCCGCACTTTTCGTTTCACAGTTTTATGATGTAAACAAAATTATAATTTTTCTTAAAACAAATAGAAAAACGCAAAAAACCAGAAGGGTACAAACGGTGTTTTAAGGGGGTACCAATAACATAAGTCTTTCAACGTAGATTCACTATTTTTTTTAACTGTAATTTTTTTATTTCATAAATATATATTTTATACTCTCTCCGTCCCAAAATTATTGTCCTCCGACAAAAAACACACAGTTTAAGAAAAGTGCATTTATTACTGCTTTCTCTTTTTTACTTTTTACCTGTTTTGTACAGAGAGACAGTTTTACCTTAGCCTCATTTCAATTTATGTTTTTTTTGTTTTTACAAGTTGTGTAATATGTGTGTGTTTCAAACTAAGTGGATAATTATAAGTGTCCCCCCCAAACCCTCCCCCCCCTCCCCCTCTCAACTTCACCTTATCTACTTTATTCATGTGAACAGATTAATTGCGGACTATTGGGACATTCCCAAAACATGATAGAACTGTAAACAATAAAAATGGACGGAGTACTAGTACATGTTTGTGATAGCGAGCTTGAACTCACAATCATTGTTGATTAAGTGGAAGACTCACTTAACATCTAAACATAAGTCAAGTGGACTCATCGCGACTCTTTCTTTATTTCCCTTGTTATTCTTTCAAATATACATATACATGATTTGTTTAGAGCTGAAGAATATATCACTAGTATTACGAGTGTAAAATATTCTATGTGCGTGTTGATCAAGAAGTAGTTAATTACATTTTTTTTGTTTTTAAGTTGCGTTCCGCGATAAAGTCGTTAGATGCTAGTAAGGTGTTTCTAGCGGTCTTAGGTGTTAGAGCTGATTGCTGACGCTTTTAAGTTTGAGGTACTATTATGGTAATATCTGGCTATACACAATACAAATTATCTTTCGCAAGTTATGGGGTCCTAGAGATGTCTAGGTATTCCATTTTATATTGGTTTGGTCTCTCTATTTTGTGATTACATTCGAATGACACTACTTTGTTGCACGTACGTCACCACTTGTATGAAAGGGCTTTATGTTTATGGAGTTTGGTATGTTTTTGTTGTGTTGTTGGTGGGAATAATTGTTTTGAATTGTTGCTAAATTTTTTTTATGCGACAACTAGTGATTGTAGCCAGTTGTAGTATTTTTTCTCCGCAGATACGATGCATTGACGCCTCACGACAGTATCCTAGATGTTCTTATGTATTTTTATTTTTATCTGAGTTATTCTCATAATAATTGTTACACTTTTTCATTTTAAATTCAAGTCAAAAAAATGTTAGTTGCGTGAAACGTATTTTATTGATTAAAAGTTATTAGTAACCTTTGTTCATTTTTAAATGGTGCGCCGATTAAAAGTGTAAACATATAGAATATCTTACATCTATAATATTCGTACATATGTCTTTCTTAAGTGATGGTGACACTGTCTAGTTTGAAGTAAGTTCGAGTCAAAGATCTTTTGAAGTAAGGGCGATCGGCCTGAAAGCACTAGGACTAGCCTGCGCAGTGATCGTCGAGCCATTGTTCACTAGCGGAGCCGTCTTTGCGAGCTGAGATGACTGGTTGATTTTTATGAGATATGGCCTCGCATCTTCCCCTTTGCCTTTGTTAGTGGGGAGTTTTTTAGTGTTTACTTCAGTTTGTCCTTATTGGTAACTGATTGGATCTAGTTGTACACCCTTGTCTTGTTCCCATTATTATCAATTGCACACAGTTTTTATTTTTCACATTTACTTTGACTAATTCATATTTATGTTTTTAGGGTTCTAATCTCTCTTCTCTCTCTTTCTCTCTTCTCTTCTCTCGTTCTTCTCTCCTAATACAACAGTCACACACACGTTCACAACACACGTACACACAACCTTTCTAATGCTTTAAGCTGTCTTATTGGATTTTGGTTGTCATGAGTCGATTGTGATCGTTGTATGGTTTTGATTTCTTCAAGAATATTTGATGTGTATCATGGTTCTTAGTTCGGTGATAATGCTATGCTGTATTTTGATGTCTTTTTTGCGTTTTTCGTATTTCGGTGGATATGTGTTTGTGTTTTGAAAGTTTATAACAAGTGATTAGCTCTGTTACTGGTGTATTGTGAGTTGTGGTGTTGTATGGCTTTCTACTGGATGTGTTCAGGGTTTCGGTTTGATTAGATTGCATCGCCTCTGGTTCATGCTATCGCGATTTCTTTAAAGCATGTATTGGGTTTCTTTTTAGTTCATGGTATTAATCGAAATATGTATGTATTGGACCTTGTTACTTTTTAGCCTTACTGTGCGTAACATTTTAATTACTTTAAGTTAGCTCCGCGTAGAGATATGGTCAGTGGTTCAAAACTTGTTACTTTGGGTTCATCGTTTTCAACTACACGAGTGGAAGAATCTGTACTGGGTTATGGTTTTACCGGGGTCAATGAAAGATATTGGTATTCGATGGATTGTGTTCGGGTGATTATTATTTATATTCCATTTTATTAGATTGGTTTACTTGTGAACGTACCTCGCTAAGGCCAGAGGGGAAGCATACGTTGCTGATTTTTAATCTTGTTCCCGCCGAACGAAATATCATCAGACCAATATTGTGTGAGTAAGACAATAATGTATTAAATGTTAGCGTATTTTCTACAAAATTTATCTGTTTGTGCGACTTAGCATTTCTAAAGATTAATGCTCAAATTTCATTAGATCGCTAAGAGCTACTATCAACGTTTAGAATCTGCTCAGTTTTAATGGTTATTGGTTTGGGTAGGAAGCTGCTATTCTAGAAACTTCATCAAAAAGATGTCCTGTGTATGAAAGCTTTAAGGCTATGTGTGTATGTAATATGGGAGAAGTTAATCCAAGTTCATATCACTAACTACATGGTTCTTAAAATAGCAAACAGATAAGTGGGGATTCTAAGCGTTTGGAACACGCTATGAAAGACTAGAAGAACATAAATTCAACCTCACATCGAAAGGTCTTTAGATAGTCATTATTTCTTCTTGTATTTGTACTAGTTAGGAACATTGTAAGTAATGTTTTATATGTCTCACACATTGTAGGGGAAAGTCATTATTTTTCTTTGTATTTGTACTTGTTAGGAACATTGTAAGTAATTTTATATGTCTCCACATTGGGGGAAGATTGCTAGCCTCAAAATGTAAGCATCATTACGAAAATACAACTAGTTATCATAGCCATGACATGCAAGGACTAATAATGTCAGTATTACATAGTTAAGTGTCATGAGGGCTATAAATACCCGTTCCTTACTTCCAAGGAGAGGTGAGGCTTCACTTGGTGTGTGTGTGTTTTCCTCTTCTAATCTGATACATAAACATCTTTCCTTTCTTTCTCTAAAATGGCTAAGTATTTGTTTAAGCCTATGCGGCCTTCAAATCAAGTTTAGCTAGTGATTTCTTACGTCTAACATTTTATAAAAATACCCCTAAGGGATGTCCAAAATCGTTACCATCAAAGAGTGTGAAAAACACGTTTTTAGCCACTTTTACGTATACAAGATAACTATATAACATCATATGATGGCTCGTAATGCCACTGTTGGCGTTTTTATATTTAAAACATATAAAATATAATAAATTGCAGCGGAAAAAGTTACCAAACATTGGATCCATGTACATTATATAACTAATCAAATAAACAATGTTTATTACCTTTTGAAGCGTGATCATTTAGAAATAACGGGGCTTAACAACAAACTCGGATTCCCCATTGAATCCATTAATACCACGAAATACCTTAGAGCAACCAAAGTAGGTTGCCTCTATGTGTATTCACACTACGCATCCTCGTGTATCACCCGAATGCTAGATCTTACAACCATACGATTTTGCAATGAACACCACGCGTTTTGCTTAAGGAAGATCAAACTGAAACCCTAGGTTAGAACACCATAGGGACGGCTGAATTGAGAGAGAAAGGGGAGGGATAATTTCTTTTCCAAGTTATGTGATTAGATTAAATCCAATCTCATAATAAACTCTTGTAAGTTACACTTAAGTCCAAGAGACATTCCCCTTTGTTTTCCCCTCGTAGTGGTCGGCCTTATTGACTAGTATGGACTATCCATATTAGTTTTTCGTCTAGTCCATTTGTTAAGTCCAACACTTAATAAATAACGGCTTGTTCGTTAATTAGCCTAACGACATATTTAACGCCTGTTAGTCGATCGTGAGATTTTTAACTAATTTAAATAACATAACTACTAAAATTATATTAAATACACCATAAAAGATGATACCACGGTTTATACCGTGTGACCCCATAGAGTGACATATTTGTAGTCATATAATTATTTATTATGATATGAGCAATTCCCAACATTAAGCACTTAAACAACAAATTCAAATGTGAAATTTTCATTTATGATGCCGAATGTATCACTTATTTTCAGAGCATGAGGTATGGTTGGTGCCATGGCTTGAGCCGTGGGCCAAAAAGTGTATTTTTTTCTCCACAACACCAAAAACTCTCATAACACCAAAAAGTGGCTCCTTGGTTAACACCACATTTTTTGGTGTTATGGAGTACTTTTCTATTTTTTTTATTTTTATATAAAAAAAACTTATAAACTTAAAACTTAAATTTCATTAATTAAAAAAAACATTACATAAACTTAAAAAAACATAAACTTAAATAGAAAAAACAATAAACATAAATAAAATACGACAACAATTTAAATGTTAAAATACGTCGCCCAGGCCTTCTCTTTCAAAGCCTCGATCCTAGTCGCGTCTTCCAGATTCATCCCCGTAGTGTCGAAAGTAAGAATCTTCAAATCTTCGTTTTTTTTTAAGTTCAACGACCGCGAGTCTAGCCGATAGCTCACGATCCAATGATTCTTTTTTCGCTTCACAGTCTAATTGAATTTGTTCTTGAAAGAACTCGGTTAGTCGGTTTTTAGACGATCCGGAAGTGGCGGATGAGCTTGCCGATGAACGTTGACTTTCGAGGAGTCCCGGATGGACGCGGTATAGCATCCTTTCCAAACATTTCGGGCTCTTCTTCGCCCGTTACCCATCCTTGGGTTCTTCGTGCTTGTGTCGACTCGGGGTTTGTCCACTTATATTTATCTTTCAAAAAAAGCCAAGCATTACGGTGTCGAAACTCGGCATCGTTTTGATCACGAAACAAAGTGAGCACCCGGGTATACAAATTATCTTCATTTTCACCATTTAAAAGCTCGGTTTGGTTGTAAATCGCGTTAAACTTTTGAACATCGCGATTCATCAGTGTCCACTTACCCGTCAACATATTTTTATTTCTTGACTTAAAACCAAGTTCTTCGGCTTGTTGATTGTAAATGGTGAGAATTTTGTACCAAAAAGTATCCCTCGCTTGGTCACTCCCATTTTTTGGATCTTCAGATATTTCAATAAAATATTTCGCCAAAAGTTTTTTCTCCTCTTGAGACCAAAACGCCCGATCGGTTTTAGGTTCTTTAGGTTGTTTGTCACACGTTGGTTTTTTGGCCGTTGATTTTTTTCGATTTTGTTTGTGTGATGGTCGGGACGGGCCCTCGACGTTGACGTGGGCTTCGACTTCGGCGTCGGACGCGGGTTGGGACGAATGGGGTGGGAATTGGGATTGTTGGGTTTGTGATAAAAAAAATGAAATTGCTCAGGAGTACAATTAAGAAACGGGTTTTGGTTTGGGACTTGAAAGTTGAAGAACGAGTTTGAAATTTGTATAGTGGGGCGTGGTGTCGGAGTTGAGTTGGTGGATGTCGGAGTTGGCGGATTAGATGAAGATGACGAATTTTGTAGGTTGTAGAAGAAATCGTTTATCCAATTGTTTGGATTCGAATTCATATTGGGATCCATGGAAAAAATGAAAGAGATATATAAAAAATGAGAGGATATATAAAAATGAGAGAGATATAAATGTTTGAAAGTGTTATAAAAAATGTGAGTTTGTGTATGTATATATAGTGAAAAAGTGGTTCAAAATTTACAAAAAACACTCATAAAACGGCTACTTTTTGAAATTAGCCGTTCCTAACGGCTAGAATTTAAAAAAAAAATAAAATTTAAACACCCGAAAACGCGAGACCCGAAAACGCGAGACGCGGAGCGTCTCGCGTTTTCAGCGAAAACGTGGGCCGGTGGCTACGGCGCCACACCCGAAAACGCCACTTCGGGTGTGGTTGGCGGGGCGTTTTGGCCACGGCTCAAGCCGTGGCGCACCGTACCTGGTGCTCTTAACCTATATGATGGTAATCAAGTTCTTCTTAAGGAAAGAAGCCTTAAGTATTACATACATAATCGATCAATCTTAAGAAATGTTATCTTTCAATTTTCTTATGATTTTTTGTGTGTTTCTTCTGTTTTTGGTAGTATTGTATATGAGCGTTATGATGAAATGTTGATGCTTGCAGATCAGATGGAAAACCAAAGAAATGCTGCCATATATGAAAGCAAGCCTCCCAGGGGACTCGTTGAGTCAAATTGTGATGTGAATGATCCGGAGATGTCAAATAAAAACACTAAACAACTTGATGTGTATAATATCGAGTGTACAACCTCTTCAAGGCATGTAAAAAAGGATATCTCCGAAAAGCTATATCGAGTTCTGAGTTTTTCTATGTCTTCTATCATTCAAGAAATTGATAAGTGCAAGGTAAACGCAGATTGTAATGTTTATCCATCGATTGATATATGATATATGTACTTTTAAACCGGTTTTGTCCTTCATAATAATAGTTGCCGTTCAAAAAAAAATATAAAAGTATACACTTTTTACAATTTTAACCGTATATAAGTCTTGTATAGATTTCACTTTACCAGTTAAAAAAGATTTTACAAGAATTCACTTTTCTAATGTTTTTAAAAATCATAAACTTATAACTATAATTATATAAACTTAGGTGGGGTTTCATATTATGTGTTTAATGTTTAGCTATTTATTTTCAACCTTTTGAATTATTCAACGGAAAGAAAGTTTCCAAACGATAGATACAATTGATGTAATCTTAATGTCAAAAAGTCAATAATCTATTATTGTTATTTGATGGCCTTATGGGTTTGTTGGGTTTTCTTTATTCCTTATATTATATATATATAAATAAATAAATAAAAATAAAAATCTTCAAATTTTAATGCTAGTTGTCCAATTTATTGCAAAAAATTAATTATTATTAATTGATCTTAATTTAATACACATTAAATAATCTTACAATTTACCTTAATTAGTTTTAAATTTGTATTTAATAAATTTAAAGTTTCCTTATTTAATCATTTAAACGAATCATTTAAACGAGTGCACTCGTTAGACAAACCCTTATATATTATAATATATTGCACAAAGTAGATCCATCCATCCATTAAATAAGCAAAACACATCACTCGTTCACTTCCTTTGATAATAGGGGGGGGCGAGGGGAGGGGGGGGTGTTGGGGTTTTCTCACTTGGATAACGAGGTGGGGGGGATTCCATCAGGTCTTTCACCCATTCACTGTTGTTCTTTATCCTTCCAAATAATAGTAAACGTTATTACCCTGCCTTTACCCAATCAGACAGAGGTAATTTGTCACAACCGAAAAACGTTTAAATTCTATAACCGGTTAGTAACCGCCGGTTATTCCTTAACCAGAACCGGTTAGGGTTAATAACCGGTGTTGACCTGTTTCGATTTCGGGTTTTTTTGGGTTTCGGTTATTTTGCCCACCTCTAGCTAAAGACTAATCTGTGGGCAAAAATAAAGAAAAAGAACGAGAGATAGAATTTTTAAATAGAAAGAATGAAAATGACAAAGTGGCGTCACGCTTTATTCACTAACCCATGCATCACCCATAAGTTTTGTACACACCCTCATATATAGTAACCACTCCTAATTTTAAACCCCTTGGACAGATACAAAACAAATAATTTCACTTTGACTCCAAACCATTTGATCAACACCCTCAAACCAAACGGTACCTAAGTCATTAATTACATGAGTGTTTGTTTGGTGTTTAAACTAAATAGATAACCTCTTAGAAAAAGCCATTGTGGTGAGGGTCTCCCAATTAAATCATCACTTTTTTTTTACTTTTACATATTTACCCTCCCACCACTTTTATACAATTACTTATTGTTGTTTTTCTTTGAGTATGAATCTTTGTAGATCTTTTTTTAATTCTATCGTGTACTCTTTTCTCTCATTTGAAAGCTCTATAGGATGTACATCATGATCCAGCCTTTAAATGTTTGTTTGTTGAGCATTAACCCGGATCGAGGTGACCGGTTCAACCGACGGGTCAAACGTTTTTCAGCCCAATGAGAAAAAGTATCTTTATTCAGTGTGTGAAGATGTTATGCCCTCTAGTTTCTATGATAAGAGAATACAGCAAACATAGACTTAATCGAACAATTAAATTACTTGTACATTAATAGAAAAGAAATACATTCCTTGTGTTAAGAACTTGTATTAAAAAGTAGTAGGTATATAATGATGTGTTTGCTAAAAGCGAAAAAGATTTAGCTAGTAGAATGTACCGGAGTTGTGATTTTTGAAATTTGTGATGTCTAAAAAAATATCCCTTGACAACACATTTATTCACAATATTACCATTCATATCGGTCGCCCCCATCGTTTTACTTTTTGGACACGTGTCGGGCCTCCGTACGAATTTAGAGAAATTTAGTTAAAAAAAAATAAAAAAAAGAATAAAAAAAGTGGATCGCGTGGTTGAAACACATCGATATTTACATTTCAAAATTTTTTTTTGTTTTTTTTACAAAATGTCGAAAGAATTGTGGATCGCGTTTTTAATACCCATCGATTTTCATTTCAATTTTTTTTTTTTTTTAAGAATTTGGAGATCGGTGAGCCCCCCCTCGATTTTACATTTTTTTCTTTCAAGCCTAGTGAGTATTAAAGTTAGGGTTTAGGATTATACCATGTTTTATTCTATTCAAAATTCAAGGAATCTTGGGGCATTTTTGCGTTCGTTTTTCTTCCATGCTTCTTAGCAACTCATCCCTGATGCCTTTCAATTTTATACACTTTTTCATGTCGGCCCCTGTCATGCATCCTAGTGCATACTTGTCGTAATCGATAAGTGGGTGATCGTGCAATACCATCAGATTGTTAATTTCTACCCTACGATCTGTAAACCTATCAGCAAAGCGATGCATCAAGGCTAACATTTGTTCCTCCAAAATAGCTTCTACATCAAGTGCTTCTTGTAGTTTCATAATGACAGTTAACCTAACGTTTTCTAGGTTACTAGCCATGGTAGAAAATGAAAAGATAAAATTAATAACTTGTGTGAATAAAAAAAATGTTTGTGAGTAAGAGTGCTTAAAATATGTGTCTATTTATAGAAAATTACTTGTCAGATACTTTAGTAAATCGTGTGTAATTTGAAGTGATAGACAACATTGTCATTGAGTTGTCTTATATGTTACCGTTAAAAAAGGAGTGTTGTCAAATCATGTCATAAATCACGTGAAATGTGCAGTCATAGACAACAGGTTGATTGAGTACTTTTTTTTGATGCATTATGAAAAAAAAATTGATTCATTATGAATAAAAAGTAATTGATGCACTATGAATAAAAAGTAATTGATTCACATAATATATTGAAAAAACTTATACATATCAATTAAACCACATACAATCTATTTGATTGGCAACCTTATTTAACACAACTGGAAACAAAACAACAGTAAACAAACAGGAACACACATGGTTGTCGTTGTGGTATTTAGCAACAAAATTTTATAATCTATATTGCCATGTAATTGTTAACGAAGTGTTGCTTTGCAGAAATGCTCCTCAACAATTGTTGTCTTGTTCGTAGAATGATGTTTGTGGTATGGATATCTGCTTCAAGTGTCATTAGTAAAGCATGTAATCCGTAGGTATTACGGCTTGTTGTAGGCAGAGTTTGCAACCTTGTTATTTGTAACGAACGGATATTCATTTCCTCTGTATAACGTGTTAAGTTGCACAACAATTGATGTGCTAGTGTTTCCTCAGCTTGAATCTCCCTTTGTAATTTTAAAACAATTGCTTGACGTGCCTCAGTTTCTCCATAAGCCATGTAGTATGTTAGTGGAGAGAAGAAGTGTGTGTATGAGAGACAAGTTTCTATTATAGATGATAGCATAGTTGATATAGGGGCAATAGCATGTGAGGTCTGTGTCACGAGACTGAAATAGTCAAAAAACACTGACATATATCGTATATTTATAAGTGGTAATTGTCATTTTCATTCAACACGCATTAACAACTGTCATTCACTTGTTTTAATTAAGAAAAAGATGAACAAAAAGTGTACATTGAAAAATCATTGTTAATACATATTGAGTTACATGAATATTATTACAAATGATTCTTCAAATGTTTTTGTTGAACTTGTTTTTATTTTTCCGTTTCTGCATTTGATGTAGATAGCTTAGTGATTCATCTTCTTGTTTTTTTTGTTCTTCTGAAATGATACCTCCGAATGATTCTTCCTTTGATCTATTGTTGTGAATGAACATAGAGCTTAGATCTATCTTAGGACATGATACCTTGGTTTCCTCGTATTCAAAGTGTTCTTGTTCCGCCCATTCAACCATTTGGTCGGAAGTGTAATCATTTTGTGTTTCCTGCCTTATAATTCCTTCATTTTCACTTGAATAGTCAGTTATGACATGGTTCATCATTTCTGCCAAGCTAGAATTAGGGAAAATGTATTTGTGTATAACAAAATTGACACCAATATGGTCAATGTAGATTTCCAATTTGTACTGCGCTGAACATATATCAAACATGACATGCATATCATAGTTGTTTCTAAGCTTAACGGTTACTGAAAATCCATTGTGTGGTATTTTATAAAGAGATGAATGTTTGTACCCAAAATATTTAACAAATATTGTTTCAGATCTGCTAGTTTCATTCTTGGAATGTTGATGTTGAATGTTCCACCGTTGACGTACATCGTGTTATTCGTTTCATCGAGCACCAACTGACCACTATTATGAACCACAAAATTGAAAAAGATTTGCGTGTAGGGTGTATGAGGTTTTGTTTTGTTAATAAAACCTAGTTCACCCCATAAGCCATAGTAATCAAACTTTTTATTCTTTCTTTTCTGCATTTGATGTAGATATTTGAGTGATTCTTCTAGTTTTATTTTAGTTGCTTCAGAAATGACACCTGCTAATGATTGTTCGAAAGAACCATCGTTTGGAATCAACACCGTGCTTAAATCTATGGGAGTATGAGCAACAAAAATCTGTAGCTTCCCAGCAACTTTTGCAATGTCATACATAACATTAGTATGATAATCATTCTTAATTTGTTTCATACCTGAGAATGCGTAGTTTGGTGGCAACATGTAGTAAAGAGTAGTGAATTGTCTTGGTATTTTCCATTTTAGATAGCTAACCATATCTTCAAAACCCATTTGTGGAACGTAAATATTCAGTAATGAACCATGTTGGTAGGTTAGGGGGTTAAGTTTAAATTCTCCGCTGTGGTTTACATCGAACTCGAAAGTAGTATTTGATGAAGTCGACATCTTTGGAATGTAAGAAATGTTAATTGAAATGAATTTGTTGAAAATATAGAGTTGTATATTGGTATATATATAATAATTGCCGAGACTGGTTAAAGTGTGAACCCATCATATTGTTTTTTCATATAATCAATTTTTTATTGTTACACACTAGAACAAGGATATTACATGCTACAAACAATTATTAAAAATTGTTTCTTAGTAACTAGTCAAATAACTTTTTTGCACAAGATGGTTTTCCTTGATTCTCCCTTTTGTTTGTCTTATCACGGAACAGCTCTGCAACGACGAGTGGGGATAGCTCCGCCGAGACTCATACACATGTAGGCTGCTGGTTATGATGAGTTATCATGAGTATCGTGTCCGCTCTTGTATAGCATCTTCGATTGGTACAAGACCTGAATCAGACTACAAATACGGTTCTTTTATTATAAAGAACCGTTGGGGGTTTTTAATCGTAACCCACATAGAAAATAAAACAACTTGGTTAAAATTAATTTAACTTGATTTGCTTGAGAGGTGTCGATATTCTACCGGATCTATGTAGCAATAGTCATTCAACAAAATTTCTCTATGATGTGGACTAGTGAACCTTCCATAATGGTGTAAGTAGGACCTTAAATGTCATTGTTTGTAATAAATTGAATTTAATGAATTAGTTTAATGTGTTGTTGAAGTTTGAACACAAATGTATGTGGTTTATATAGTGTTCACTGTTTTTAAATGATGACAATAAATGACGTTTAATGCTCAAGTGATGCATCTAGTGGCAGTTCCTAGTGACTTGTCAAGTCAAAGTATGTATTTGTAGTAAATTGTGTTTTCATATAACATTGGTTTGTCATTTGTATATGATTAATCGCGTACAATGGTACGTGTCATTAGGGTCTGGGACTTGTCGTCAATGTTTTTACTTCTCGTTGATTTTACCTGTCTAACTTTTCAATTGATTTGTCAAATTCATGGCATAAATTCTCTACAATAATAATTTGTATACTGGTGTCTGTGACATGTCTAGTCATAAACATGTTTGTAGTTACTGTTCAAATTTTATAAATTGCATTAGATATTATTGTCATTACCCCTTTAATTGTGTTGTTTACAATATTTATAGATACAATGTTTAATTAGTAATGCAGTGTTTATTGTAGGTACATAAATAGTTTAATTGAAATACAAATATATTACATCATTAAAATGACACATTAAATTTTTACAACAAACGAACAGAAAGCATAATAACATACAATTTTCTAGAACCCAAACGAGTTAAACCAACTATTTGAATCATTCGTGTTTATATCATCTAGATGTTGCGCATCATACTGCTGAGAGTTGTATTGTTCATACATTTGAGATGATTCTGTGTTATGATCAGTGTTATGGTTGAGAGGTTGTTTGCGATTGTTGGTTCGTTAAGGTTTGTGATGGGTATTGGTGTTTGACAGTTAGGTCTGTGAATGGGTATGTGGTGTCTGCTATTGTTTGTGATGTGTAATGGTTAATATTATGGAAAGTGTTGTCAAAACGTTGTGATGGGATGTTGAAAGACGATTGCGTTGTTTTGTGTAAATTGTTGATCATGGTGTTGTAAGTATGTTGAAAGGCGGTATTGAACGACATGGGTTGAAATGCATTGATCACGTCTGTGTCCCGTTTGTGTGCATCTGGTACAACGTATAATTCTTGGCTCCTCTCCTTGAGATTGTATACGTTTTGTATTTTTAGGACGTCCAGGTTGTGGGTTGTCCATGCGAGGAGGATAGCTTTTTGAATATTCTCTGGAAATTCTCATTGTTGCATTTCCAAGGACATTGAATTGATCTCGAATAAGTGCTTGATATTTTGGCTTTTTAACACAATCTACAATAATGGACACAATCGTCAAACCCAAAAAACCCATGTTATCGCTTACGTGACCACACGGGAAAGCTGAAAGTTGCTCATTTACGACATCAAAGATGCTGTTTGTAAGTTGACTTCCACGAATGTACTGACGTCAGAACTTCGTATTGATTTGCTCGGTTAAACATTTAAAACCCAAGTCGCATTTTCATCTATTTTTTTGCCACTTTGTGCGCTGCCCAATCTGTTATTTCGTACGTCATATTTGCTACAATAGTAGATAAACAAGAATGAATATTCGACGTTGTTAATCAACGAAATAAAATAAGTTGTTTTATGGTTTTCAATAAGAATAAATACCTGCCAGTTGTCGGAGTTTAAAGTACCATTCTTTCCCATCGCACGGTACGTCTCTGCTAACTTTAACACGGGCTCTTTTTGTATATATTACACTACAAGCATTGACAGACTCCACACTATTTGATGTCATATAATTGTAACGCACTAGAGGGCATTGAGCCCGGTGACATCTTTGAGGACCTGCGCTCTACAAAGCTTTTCATGTGCATCAGGCTGAACAATTTGTAGTGTGTTCATGTTTGTTGCATAGTCTTCTCGTGTATATGCCTTGCATATTTTCCAGAATAAACCTTTTCTTTTTTTGTTTTTCAATCCTAGGTTCATCATAAGATGACGACAACATACAGCATGAAAGGCTAAAGGGAATTCTTTTTCTACTGCCAAAGCTATAGCAGCATGCCTATCAGATATGAATAACAAATTAGGATTATCACCAATGCATTCTTTGAGTACGGACATCCACCATGACCAACATGGACCTGTTTCCCCTTTGCATATACCAAATGCAATTGGCACAATCTGATTGTTTCCATCCATGGCCACAGCTACCAGATTTGTTCCCTTGTATAGACCCTTTAAATGCGCAGCATCGATCATAAGCATCGGGCGTAGATAATTGAGGAACGTACGAATCTGTAATAAAATATTATAAACATACTTTTATGATGTAATTAGGCAATTATATTATTTAGATTTTGTGAGCAAACTTAGAAGCACCAATGGCAACGGAAATAACCATCTTGAAAACTCCGTTATCGTCTGTTTTGATTAGTGTTTACTGTCCTTGATTTTTTTTCTAGGTTATAAACGATAATAGGGAGCATTGTCAAATGTTCGTATGGTGAACCCCTCACCGGTTTGTATACCGAAGTGCTTCCCCTTTCATTGCTTGTGGGTACGACAATATGTAATTTTATATTCTGATAGAAAATCGTGTTGTATATCTTTCCCTCTTAAACCCTTAGTGACCTATCTTGTAATTTGGAGTAAGAGCGTGACCAATTACCTTTTTTGTATGCATTTCTATGGTTGGATATGTTTGAGTTTGGAACAAAGTTTGAACATCATTAAGATATGTAAATGTAATATTTTCTTTGTATGATCCCACCAGGGTAGCCCGGGTACCAATCACATTCATTAAAATTTGATGCATTTTAAGTAACATCTTTCGGGGCTGATCTTTTTTTTATGTCTGTAACAAAATGGAACACCTTCGCTATAAGCTTTCAAACCTAACAGCATGATCAAAGATTCTTTGTTGTCAAAACTCTTACCTTTTCAATCTTCTGATTGGTTGACTATACTTGATTTGAGATATTTTGTTTTGCATTGGTAAAACTGGTTGTCTCCGGAATGTTCAGGCTCAAATGACATGAACTTTGTCCTTTATAGATTTTGTCTTGGGTGGTTTTCAGTAACTAATCATCGGGGTTTATTCGTTTGATCTGAAGGTCAAATGAGGATCAGGATTTGAAATATGTGGCTCATTTTGCAAGTTGTAGGGAGTCGTTGCTATGGAAAAATCATTTTGGTCCTAATCAAAATGATATACCATTGTTAAAAAAGACAGATGGTATTTTTGATTAGATGGGCCTTCGTTTCTAAAGTTGTTGATTTAAGAAAATTAAAGTACATATTTTTTTGATTGTTTTTCGTTCAGAAACAAACATATGTTACAATTCATATCGGAGTTAAAGCTCACTCAACAAAAAATTTGTACCTCAGCGTCGTCTGTGATATCAACAACAGAGTCAAATGACGAGAGCTTAAACGATAAGTTTATCACAGCATTTGCTTCCAAATTGAATTTCTGCATCACCATTTCATGTAACTTTGAGTATGTCAGATATTCTGACAGTATGGAACATGTTGGGTTCATTAAAATGAAATAAGCACTTGAAGTGTTTTATTAATGTCGCCATTTTTTAGGTTGAGTTTAGGATGTTATGAAAACATATTCGTTTCAAGAATTATATATATATAGATTAAAAATGTAGATCGCGCAAAGTTAAGCGTGATCTACTCAACGTCAAAGAGTTGTCCTATCAATGCTTTTAAATAAAAGTTAAAAAAATGTAGATCGCTCAAAGTTAAGCGTGGTCTACTCAATGTCATAGAATTGTCATATCAATGCTTTATCAATGCTTTTAAATAAAAGTTAAAAAAATGTAGATCGCTCAAAGTTAAGCGTGGTCTACTCAATGTCATAGAATTGTCATATCAATGCTTTATCAATGCTTTTTAATAAAAGTTAAAAAAATGTAGATCGCTCAAAGTTAAGCGTGGTCTACTCAATGTCATAGAATTGTCATATCAATGCTTTTTAATAAAATAGTTTAAAAATTGTAGATGCCTCAAAGTTAAGCAGTCTAATCAGTGTCATAGACTTGTATATCAATGCTTTATCATTGCTTTTATAATAAAAGTTAAAAAAATGTAGATCGCTCAAAGTTAAGCGTGGTCTACTCAATGTCATAGAATTGTCATATCAATGCTTTATCAATGCTTTTAAATAAAAGTTAAAAAAATGTAGATCGCTCAAAGTTAAGCGTGGTCTACTCAATGTCATAGAATTGTCATATCAATGCTTTTTAATAAAAGTTAATGTCATAGAATTGTCATATCAATGCTTTATGACACCTACCCCTCTTATTAAACTTGGTTTCGAATAGTGTGTAACTTGGAAGTTAATTTGTATGATATTCTATCGTTTCTCTGTTATGAAAGTGACTAATGTATTTGTATGATATTCTATCGTTACTCAATTCACACAATTCTATTTACATTCAGTTGTCTTATTTGTTACAGAAAAAATACATTTGTGTTGTCCAACTCTCTTAATTTTTCCAAAATTTTCCCTTATAAATAGCCCTCACCATTTCCTTAATTTGTCACACAACTTCTTATTCCAACTCTCTCAAATGGATTCCAATTTCAATAACAAAAATGAACCATGGGAATTCAGTCTAGATATAGATGATTCCGATCTTCAGTTAACACCCGTTGTGCGTTCCTCAACCTCAAACCCATTTAGGATAATACCCGGTCCTGCGGGTCTTGTTCAGCGAGCCAAGCTGCTTAAAGATAATGTATTTATTCTTGATCCGGATGGGGCTTTAATGTCGACACAAGAATATATGCAGAAAGTTGTTGAGGATGTGGGTGAGGATGCTGATTTTAATAGTGGGGCGTGGGTTAGCGCCACTAACTATGTGAATGCATTTGGTGGCACTGTAACTGGATGTTTGGGAGACATCGACAACCTTCTTAAAAAGGGAAAACTGGAACAAGTTGTTGCAATCGTCAAGTCTTGTTCTCCGAATGCTCTTGGAGATTTAAATGTGACTCTGAAAGATCTATCGGGTACAGTACCTGGAACAATAAACTACAAAGTCCTTGACGTGGGTAGTTATGGAAAGGATATTACTGTAGGAGCTGCTATGATACTTGCTAATGTCTCAGTTTTTACTCCTAAACCATCAAAGCATTACCTTAACATTACAAAAAGAAATGTGGTTGAGGTTTTCCGTAAGGATACAGTTCTTGGAAGTGGCAGTGGTTAACATTAACATTATTATGTAAATGTTTTTTATTATTTATGTAATGTTTTTATTATATATGTAATGTTTTTATTATATATTGTCATTGAATTAAACGGACGAATATTACCCAAAAAAACAAACATATCAACAAACGTATATTCGAAGAAATTCAAAGTAATATACAATATTATTTCACTCAAAGTGTTACGATTTCAACATTCAACACATACAAAATTCAAAATTAATCATAACCACATTCTCTAGTATCCTCACACCTACACATATAAAAAACTTCACCCACATGTCCTATTTCTAACTTCTTAAAAAATGTTGAATATTACGCGCACAACTGGCTTTATTTTGCACACATAAAACGAGAGATTAAAACATGTGATGACTCCACGTCTGAGAAGTGTTTGTTGTGGGACATCTTTCCAAACCATCATTGTATGAATACTGATGAAAAATTATGGGTGGTCTAAGTTCATTTATACAACCAACGATCTTGCAAAATGTTATTAACCACGGGGGTCAAAATTGAATTGTCGCGGATAACGCTCCTTGTTTTGCTCATTATGCATGGATGTTGAACACGTAAATATGAGGAGGTAATTTCGGTGAATGTTATAACACCGTGGCCCCAATGATTTCAGCAACTGTATGGCATAAAACACCTACAAAGATAAAACCAAATAATTTTAAATACTAATCAGTGCATAAGTTGTATTAAAAGTTTTATAACGGACTAACTAAGAAATAGTACCCAATCAACAATCATTTCCAGGCTGGATTACGAGCGTGGTGCCATCCAATGTACCAAGACGTGTTGGTCCGTCGGTATGATAAACCGGTTATTTTCCGGATGTACACTTATTATCGTATAGGCCATGTCCACTTGGCATATGCAGCCCTCCTCCTAATTAGTAACTCCATGCCAACGAAGTCATGTGTGATTCAAAAAAACATTGTAACAAATAAATAGATGTTTATGGGCTAGACGGATATATAGATTACTCTTTATTAAAACTAGTATAAATAAACTTACCTCTCCGACAACCACCAATATGGGTGTCTGTGGAAGTCTGTGCATGTTCAGGCTATACAGATTTGGAGGGACAATTGGTGCCAAAAACTAACCGGAACTATATAACCTTTCATATAACAATCCAAGTAAACTTGATGGGGGTCATTTAGAAAGGCCAGTAAGTTAATATAAGTTCCTCTCCGTACCTAATCAACCAAGTTAATAACCAATATCAGTAAACACAATTTCATTAGTTTATTTTATTATTTTATATACAGATTAGCAATTAACATTTGAAGGGTCCACGTTCTCCTTACATTAGAATTACCAGTAAATTGGAACCCAAAAACGTAAACGTTATTTTCTTCTAACATTGGTCATCCTCAAAAGCAACCCCCAAGATTGCAAAGGCGATGATAAATTAGCCTTCGTACCCTTATTTTTTAGGTTTTATTAATCGTTCCTTGGGTAAAATTGTAGTAGGAGGTTGTTCCATGAATGGAGTCAGTTTATACTTGCTAGGAAACTGTTCCCTTCTTCCTCGATTCGGAATATTCTAAAAAACAACAATTAATAAAAATTTATTACTTCATGATGGTTATTACCATATAATCATATTCGTCTATAAAAATTGCATTACCTGGTAAAATATGCCATCAACATCATCATGCGTCTCAATAGTGGTTTGCAAATTTTGCCTACCCATATGAAATGGCACCTGACCAAACGAATAGTAAGAACCAGGTTGTGACGATGTATCGGGTTGCCAATACTGAGTGGCCGAATGCGCCGGCATCTGTCTTTGCCAAACAGATGAACCAGGTTGGGACTGCATTGGGGTTTGGAAATTCGGTGGCGTACCCATATTAAAATATGAGCTATTTACATGTCCCTGCAAATGAATACGGACCACCCGGTGAACACCCATAAATACAAAATTATATTTTTTACTTACAAAGCCTTATATTAAATGTCAAGAATATTATACCTGGTGCTTTGGAATTGAGTAAAATAGCTAACCCATAATGGTTTGATCAGCAATAATCGGTTCATTATTCGTTGTCGCACGGCTCTGAAACATTCATTTCCTACCTAAATGTACCGCCATTTCTTCCTTTCATGTTTTCCAACCTCTTTTTTTTTACGTTTTCGAAATTTCTCTTTTGTGTTCATCGAACTCTCGGTAAATATCAGATGGAATTTCATACATATTTTAACGGCTTAAATCAAACGATACTCGTTCAACTTGACAAATAAAGCCGTCAAAGTATGCCCTACTAGAAATCCACCAGTGCCGATCGAGCCTCGATTAAGTTGGTGTCAATCTTCGCAGGCAGGTCTATATTTCCTTTTTAAAAGAGGAATTAATTTATTAAATAAATTACTAATCAACTTAATAAACTATTAAACTAAATATAAACTCACTCAAAAAAGGAATAACATTGGTCCCAAAAACATTCCCTTTTTCTTATTTCCAAGCAGCAACTCTTCGGATACGATTGTAACGATCCAAAATCATAATCGCAAGTTCTGGTAAGATCTCCAATATCCAAGTCTAAAAAAAACATTGTTTTAATTATTTAACATTATAAACAAATACTTAACATGGCTAATTATAAATATTATAAAATTTATTTTTTGGACATATTTGAATGCCATGTAGATCCAAATGATTGAAATATTTTTCGCATCCTCTTATCTGTACGGCTGATCGACCTACAGGGCGACCAACGTTTGACAGATCGCATTCCATAAGTTGGAGTACAATCGTTGGCCACACATATGACCCCAGGATATTTGTCCCAAGCTCCCCTATCATGTAGTATATATTAACATCCATCAGGTGACAACACGTGTACTCTCGACACCTAATATAACAAGCTGCAATATGCCTAGACAACAAAGGCTAACAGCATCGTCGTCGTATAATTGAGCAAATGACTCGTCATTAATCATCTTTGCAATGTCGATCTGTAAAATAGGAGCCCATCTAAATATGAGGAGCATTTCTGCAAAGCAAAACTTCGTTAACAATTACATGGCAATATAGATTATAAAATTTTGTTGCTAAATACCACAACGACAACCATGTGTGTTCCTGTTTGTTTACTGTTGTTTTGTTTCCAGTTGTGTTAAATAAGGTTGCCAATCAAATAGATTGTATGTGGTTTAATTGCTATGTATAAATTTTTTTCAATATATTATATGAATCAATTACTTTTTATTCATAATGCATAAAAAAGTACTCAATCAACATGTTGTCTATCACTGCACATTTCACGTGATTTACAACATGATTTGACAACACAAATTTTTTAACTGTAACATATAAGACAACTCAATGACAATGCTGTCTATCACTTCAAATTACACGCGATTTACTAAAGTATCTGTCTGGTAATTGACTATAAATAGACACATATTTTAAGCACTCTTACTCAGAAACATTTTTATCCTTCACACAACTTATTAATTTTATCTTTTCATTTTCTACCATGGATAGTAACCCAGAAAACGTTAGGTTAACTGTCCTTATGAAACTACAAGAAGCAATTGATGAAGAAGCTATTTTGGAGGAACAAATTTTAGCCTTAATGCATCGCTTTGCTGATAGGTTTACGGATCGTAGGGTTGAAATTAACAATCTGATGGTTTTGCACGATCACCCACTTGTCGACTATGGCAAGTACGCCCTAGGATGCATGACTGGGGCGGACATGAAAAAATGTGTATACTTAAAAAGCATCAGGGATGAGTTGCTAAGAAGCATGGAAGAAAAACGTCAATTGATGGCGAACTACAGAGACATGTAAAAGCATTATTGTTTAACACCAGTTTTCTAACCATGTATGTCGTTGTATGTTGTTGTTTTTATGTTTTCATATCGTCTAAATAAGGTTGGCCATGTAATCTACTAGAGATCTGGTGATTCTCATGTTGAATGCTTTTTAATGACTACCATTAACTTTTATGCTTTCAATTCCAACTTTTATAATTGCAAAAATATAGGTTTAAAATTTTTTCAATTTTTTTTAACAAAATGACCAACTTACACACTTTGCACCATCGTATCTTATGCATATTAAAACTAATTTTAGTAAATTTTGATTCATTAAATAGAGCTCATCAAAGACTACACAGTTAACCAAATAAACAATTTTAAATAAAACATTTGAGTATCCAAATACGTACGCAAAAATACCCGAGATCTTGAATTTCAATAAACAAAACATGGTATACCTTAAACCCTAAATTTATACCTCACCAGACTTGGAAAAAAAAACAAAAGAAATATGTTTGTTAGTAAAACTTAGATTCGACAAGTTTGTAATTCAATGCATCAACAATATGAACATCTAATGTAAATGAAATGATTAATAAGACCTAAATGATAAGAGTAAAGAACAATCAACCAAATGCGCGAGGATTTAAGTGGTTTGGGAACAGAAGCACCTCTTCGCCCTACTCCACTCCCCGAGACACCTAGCTCGAGAGTTTTCTTTCACCATGAACAAACGCCCTGGCTGAAAAACCGAACACAACTTGCTTACACGATTTAACGACACAAAGCTAAATGTCGATTCTAATCTTAGCTAGATCCAATCTATTTCACAAAAACAACAACTTCACACTGTTGACTACTTGCACAAACTTATTATCACAACCTTCACACTTCTTTACTACTTTCACGACTTCTTCACGACTTCACAACTTCTTCACAACTTCATAACTTCTTCACTACTTCTTCACTACTTCACTACTTCTTCACACAACTACAATTATCACAACTATCTAACTATACTTACAAAGATCACCAAAGATCTAGCTACTACACACAAATACAAGATATACAATTGATTTAAAAAATATGGATATGAGAAGCAACAAGGTTGCAATACACACTAAAGGAGTGTAATACTTCATCACTTGATATGAAGTATTGTTCTCTTCACTGAGAAATTAAGAATGGATCACTGGAAACAAAGCTTTATATTAGATAGTCAAAGAATTTGTAGAGAGATATTGGGCGTTTTGAGCAGAAAGAATAGTTAAAAGTAGGAAAAATCGTTGAAGAATAGTCCAGTATTTATAGGACAAGAATGAGGAGCGGAGTCTATGGTCGGCCCCTTAAATAGGGTGCCGGCCCCCTTAAAATTAAGAGAGTCGCCCATGTAATTAAGGGGGTCGCCCCTTATTCAGACGCTCTTTTTTTGTCCTATTCAGGGGAGGTGTTTACTGTACCATTTCTAGCCGTTTTAGGTCCGAAAATTTATAATTCAAAATGTTTATTTTGAATAAAACATTTCTTTTAAATATAAAAAATGTTTTGTATTTATAAAAATTTACAACATTTTATAAAAGTATCATTAGTCATAAATGCATCAAGCAGTTGTTTATTCATAACTTGATGATATAAGTTTGAAATGAATATAACCACTAAATACCTGTGATGAATCAAAAAAAATATTAGTAATGTTTTTAGGCATTATATTTTATCAACAATCTCCCCCTTTTTGATGATTACAAAATCTAAACTCATTAATTGTAAAATTGTTTTTAAACAAGTATTTAGTGAGTTTATGTCCATTTCTCCCCCTTTTTGTAGAATCAAAAAGGCCTCGTCGAGTGAAGTTAGTAAAATCGACGGCATCAAAGCTCCCCCTTGATGTGTGCTCCCCCTCGTTCGAGGGCACCAAGGAATCGAGCTATGGTAACTTTGCTACAAAAAAAGTTAGAAGCACAAGACAAATATATTCTAACATGTAGCAAGTTAGAAGGAAAAATATAGCAACATTTTGTATTATAATTTGCCATAAAATCAATTAATCAATAATTAAGACAAAAGATCATTCATTGATTAAAGAGATTGTGTGTAAAACACACTCATGCATATATCAAATAATATGCTTAGAAGCATATCGAAACATAAATTAAACTAGAAAAGATCCTAAGTTGCCATAGAAGAACTTTAGACTTGCTTGCGACACAAAAAAAATTTGGACGATTATTTGAAAGCAAGAAAAGTAGGCATAAGATGTGATTAGTTGGTTGTTGATGGAGAGTTTGGAGCGGAGGTGGTTGTTGGAGGGTAGTCACGTTGGACTTGAGGTGGAGGTTGTGGCCTAGTAAGGAGATACTCAATCTTTTTGGGTAAATCGGCAACAAGGACAATAGCCAACATGGGTGTCAACTTGTTGTAAATTGATGGTGTGAGGAAGGTTTGGTGAGTAAGGTGATGAGGGTGATATGTTTTGTTGTGCAAGATGCATGGCTAGAAGACTTGATAAGTCTTAAAGTTGATTAATTTCATCAACAAGTCTTTCCCTACTTGGAGATGGAGTTGGAGTAAGTTGAGTTTGGTTATCACCTTGAGTTTGAGTATGAATCATACTAGCAACATGTGGATTGGTTTGTGTGAGTGGAGGTGGATTAACAACTTGTGGTAATATGGGAGTATCTTCATCATTTGTGACACAAATGTCACTAAATGGAATTGAGTTATGGTTTGCTTGAGTAGAAGGATTGATCTCTTGAGATGAATCATAGAGAGTAGAGTGTGATTTGGGTATTGGTGTTGTTAGGAGATGTCATTAGTGAAGATGATTATGGTGATGATGGTGAGGATGAGAATGTATTTATAATTGGAGAAAGGTACAATTTAGGGTGGATGAACATTGTTAAAATAACAAGTCCAAGAGATGTTTAGGAATTTTGGAAAATAGTAGGCGTGGCTAGGTAGAAGAAGGGAAAGAAAAATAGTGAAAAAATCTATGAATCAGAGGGTGGTCCCCTTAAATAGGTGGGTGGTCCCCTTAAATATAAGGGGGCCGCCTTTATGAATTAAGGGGGCCACCCATCTGAAAAATTTTGGACGACAAAAAAATGGGGTTTTGTTCAGAAATCTTTAAGAAAGGTTTTGTTTTGGAGATTAATTTTGAAGCAAGTCCAACTTTCTATGACAATAGCATTTAGCAAGTAATCATGCAAATACCTAGTTTGAACAAGTATAAATTAGAACTATTTCACATAATGTTTGGCAAACAAACATGTGTGAAATAATACTAAGACCTAAGATGAGCAACACATAAGAATTTTCACAAGTTTAATTAGTGTTGTTGTAAAATTATGGCTTTTACTAAGTGAGCATGCAAAGGCTTAGTTTATACTAAGAACAAAATCATTTCATATAGCAAGTAGCAATCAATTATCTATATTTGTAATTGAGGATCATCCAAGAAAGCAATTAAAGGAACATATCAATATGAAGACAATCTATTAGGGTAGTATAATAGAAAGATATATTAATTGGAAAATAGGTTTCAATATCATCAAATTTAATTTATGTTGAAATCCTAGTGTGTGCCTGAATGCAACAAATGTGGAGTAAGAATTATTTCGACTCTAATAAACGTAAAACCTAAGAAATAGTTCAAGTACTCCTTGATTCAATCAAGAGTGTCGAATATATATATATAAGATTATATACTTTGACAACAAGTTAGAGATCTTTATGCATGTTAAAAAAATGTTTTTAGCATATCTCAACAATATGTGAAAATTGATTTTCATGTGCTCCTAGTTGTGAGAAAGACCCTTTTAGAAAATAATAGATTGGGACTATTGTATATATGTATAATGAGATATGCATTTAGATAGAAAAATTAGTAAAAGTTTGCTTATAAAATTTTCCCAATCTTGTGTTTTTGTATAAAATAGAAACCTAGACATAGAGAGAGAAACAAAAATTATCAGTCAGGTGGGTGGTCCCCTTAAAGTCTGGGTGGTCCCCTTAAAATTAAGGGGGCCGCCCTTTATGAATTAAGGGGGCCACCACCTGTTGAGAAAATTTTTTCTCAGATTTTTGACAAATGGTTCATTGATGATTTCTTTATTATGCCGAAAACTTAATCAATTTGTTCCATCATTCCTAGACCTAGACGTAAGCAGTTAAATGGCTCACATGGTGATAAAACATCGTGACATTCCTAAGGGGATGAAAAGACTAACGGAAGTGAAAGTACTTAGTCTTAGGATGTGTATATAAGAGAAGCTACGAATCACTTATGTAGAAACTTGTAAGATCATTGTCACACGACGGTTGATGTTAGTTTTTAGCTTTTGGAAAAGCGTTTTAACATATGTTGTTAAAAGGCTTGAATATGAATTTTCGGATATGACCTTTAACGTTTGCGATTGTATGTTAAAGATACTTGAATA
Organism: Tanacetum coccineum; assembly: GCA_026074375.1. NCBI lineage: Eukaryota > Viridiplantae > Streptophyta > Magnoliopsida > Asterales > Asteraceae > Tanacetum > Tanacetum coccineum. The sequence goes on from BQNB010002938.1 coordinate 26,564, forward strand.
TTTCGGATGAAATATTTAAGTTGTCAAACCTACTTTGAGGAGTATTAGATTTGAATCTAACTTTTCCTTGACAAAAGAATAGATCATTTGGAAGTGAGCGAGAAAAGAGAGAGTGATGTGTTTGGTATATAAAATTCGACAGCATGGGGCTGTTTGGATTTTTCAGATAGGCGGTCCCCTTAATTAATTAAGGGGGCCGCCCATTTTACACGGCCGGTCCCCTTAATTTTAAGGGGGCCGCCCTCTGAGAAAAAAAATTTCTTCGATTTTTGGCCAGTTTTTGTGAGAATGGATATTGACAATTTTTAATTAACTCTTTGTTTAATTAAAAAGTTTCTTTGACTATTTTGAATGAGATAATCAAGACGTCAATTTGAGATGTGATTTAGAGATGAGATTTCTTGCAAGGAAAAGGAATTAATTAAATTTCTTCAGATGAAAAAATTAATTGACTTGATTTGAAGTGAGACGAGAGTGGATAACGAAGATAATGAAATGATAGGACGAATGTTGAGAATTTCGACAAGACGATTCCGATAGACGTAGATGATGTTAGACACGTAGCCGAGACGAACGTCGAGGTCGAAGGGAGTTTGTTTCATCCATAGTGTTTCAATGATCTTCGCGAGACTAAGCCTACTTCTATGTTAATTGTTAACTAATAGCTCACTCTTCTTGACTACGTGAGTTCGCTATACGTGGTCATAAAAGATTTCTATAAAAGTATGTTGATAGACTATGAGAAAGAATAGTTCATAGTAAACTAGTTCTTTAAATTTAGAAGCCCAACAAATGATATTTCTAGTGACTATAATATATTCTAAGACCAAATTATACTAATATATCATGGCATCACATAAATATCTTCTTATGACCTATATTCTACGAGATTGGAAAGTAAGACGTACCTTAGACTTTAAATGAGTTTCTTCAATGTCTTCAAGGTAGAAAGCTTTAAGGATAAGGATTCATGGGAATCCTATCATGAACTCTTCAATCCATTTGTCGGAAGACAAGGAATGTTTGTAGATGTTGAAAATTCAAAGGTTGAGATGACTTAGCCATTTGGCCCCCAACGTTTCATGTATCCAAAATTATTGTTTCCACAAATGTTTTTCATTTGATTCGGACACATGCATGGTGAACATCTTCACATTGAGTGAAGCTTGGTTGATGTGGATGATTCCACATTGCGTGATTAGTGTTAGGATAATTTTGTTTACCTTGGTCTCTTCTAGGTTGAGGTGTTTTAGACCGAGGATAAGGACTATTAATTCTTCTCGGAGGAAGAGTTTTAGACCTCATTTTAGGTTTAATAAATCTAACTCCGGGTTTCGAAGAAGGTTTATAAAAACATTTTACCTCATCATCACTCACAATCGGAATTTTAGTATTGTTAATAAGTATGAATTTTTGTTTTGAAAATGCGTTTGATTCTACCAATCGACTTCTAGCTTTTACAAACTTTTACTTGTTTGTTTCGCTAGGTGATCCTTGGTACAAATTAAAACCTAATCCGATTTATCCTCCCGAAGCTTTTTGAGAATTTATATTTTTCTGAGTGAGAGACTACTATCATTAAATTTTATCTAGCCTAGATATTTCTTCTAAGCACCAAGGGGGAAATAAAAATACATTTTCAAGCTTAAATCTTACATAATTTACTTTCTGCAATTATTTCCTCCTTTTTCTAACCTAGATAATTTGTTTTTTTTATTTATAGTACTTCATTTCCTAATTCTATATTAGCTATATTAGAGTTTTATTTCTGCCATGACTTTTAGTCCTAATTTGCATAGTCTACTATATTCATTATCTAAGTCATTTTCGTCTAGTAATGATTGGTCATCACTAAAATATTCGGTTTCAAAAAGTACCTCATTGGAATCTTTAGCCATAAGACACTTTTTGTCCTTTGTCTTCTCCTCTTCATCATCATCGCTATCACTTCAAGCTCCTCCCATAACGCCCTTTGATTTTGATATGTTAATTGTTTCGGACATTCTCTGAGAATGAGTTGGATCACCACACTGAGAAACATTTCTTATCACTTGTCTTATTTTTGTCATATTTATTTCTTTGGAATGATCTTCTTTCTTCATAAGGTTGTTTTGGGAATCGTCCTTGTCTTTTGAAGAATTTCTTAAAGTTTCTTACGGACATGTCGTATTCTTCATCTTCACTATCGGAGGTTGAACTATCTTCATCACTAGATTCCTTTCTAGCTTTCAAGGTAATAGATCTACTTTGTTCTTTTTTGTTTTGACGGTTTTGGAGTTTTTCTTGATTACTTCTTCATAGAGTTTTAAATTTCCAATAAGTTCGTCAAGTGAAAGAGTTGTTAGATTCTTTGATTCTTCAATTGCCGTGACTTTTGCGCGCCATTTAGGATGTCAATTCCCTAAAGAAACATCTAACACAATTCTTTCTAGAAAAACCTTCATCACGTGCTTTTTAGACTAGAATAATAGTGTTAAAAATTTAGCAAAAGTATATCTATTGATTCCTCTATTTGGAATCATAATTTGTTTATATTGTGTGAACAAGAAATCTATTTTATTGCATTGACTTAATTATAACCTTGATGAGTGAATAAACAAAGTATCCCATTTCCTTTGCGTTTGACACATAAAAATTCTTTCATATTCTTTACGTGGTAAAGCATATAAAATATCCATTTTGGCTTCATTATTTTTAGGCAAGTTTCTTTTAAGATCATCATTTTGTTTTGTGAAAAGATACAATTTCATCCTTTAGTTCCGGATAATGAATCTCGGAGGAAAATACCACCATCGTAATAACATGCCAAAGATCTAGATATTTTGACTTCACATAAGTTTCGAATCTATTTTTCCAATAAATAAATCCATCACTTTCAAATAGTAGTGGTCTTTGAATAGATTGCCCTTCTAAATATTTTTTCGATTCCATAGATCGCTTCAAGTTTTAAAATACAATTTATTTTAAAAATCTTGTTTAACGTGGCTCTGATAATAATTATGGAAAACTAGAAGGGGGGGGGGTGAATATTTACGCTTTTAATTTAAGTTTTGATGTATGTTTGTAAAACTTAGATTCGACGTTTTGAGAATTCAATGCTAGCAGCAATATGAACAATGTAAATATATGAAATGATAAAGTAAGACAAGAGATAAGAGTAAGAACAATCAAACCACAACGCGAGGATTTATAGTGGTTCGGTAATGAAGCACCTCTTCGCCCTACTCTACTCCCCGAGCACCAAACTCGAGAGTTTTCTTCACTATGTCAACAAACTCCCTTATGGCGGAGAAAACCGTACACAACGTTGCTTATATCAATTTACGACACTAAGCTAAATGTCGAGTTCTAATCTTAGCTAGAACCAATCTATCACAACACAACTTCACGACTTGTTTACGACTTCACAACTTCACGACTTCTTCACAACTTCACAACTTCTTCACAACTTCACGACTTCTTTAAAACTTCACGACTTCTTCACAACTTCACGACTTCTTCACAACTTCACGACTTCACTTCACCACACTACTTATATCACAACTACCTAACACTACTTGGTAAGATCACAACGATCTAACTATACTTACAAAGATCACCAAGATCTAGCTACTACACATAATTACAAGATATACAAATTGAATTTACATATATGTGATATGAGATGCAACAAGAATGAAGCACTCTAAGTGTAATACTTCTCACAAGATGATGGAAGTATTCATCTCTTGCACTTGAGGAATATAGCTTTGATCACTTGGAAACAAAGCATTATGTTTAAATGATCACAGGATTTTAGAGAGGATAAGATGGGTTGTTTTAAGCAGAAAGAATAATGCAAAAAGGGAGAAAAAAGTTGGGGAATATTCCAGTATTTCAAGGACAAGAAGGAGGTGAGCCGAGGACTAGTGTCGGGCCCCCTTAAATAGGGTGCCTGACCCCCTTATAAATAGGGGACGCACATGATTTAAGGGCCCGCCCTTTCAGACGCTCCTCATTTTGTCCTATCCAGGGGAAGTGTTTACTGGACCTATTCTAGCCGTTTTAAGGTTCGAAAATTTGAAATTCAAAATGTTTATTTTGAATAAAATATTTCTTTTAAATGTAAAAAATGTTTTGTAAGTTTATAAACATGTTTACAACATTTTATAAAAGTATGAGGTTGAATAAAAATTTTCTTTGAACATAAAATGCATTGGGCATTTGTTTATTCATACCTTTAAGTGATTAGAGTGTCAGAATGAATATTTACTACTAATTACTTGTTTACGTTTAATTTTACATTTGATGTTCTTATATTTTGTGATTATCAAAACGTAAGGATGTCGATAAATATTAATAATGTTTTTAGGCATTATTTATATCAACAAAGAAGACTCAGATAATAGATATTTAGGAATATACTTCGGTAAGTCCATTCGATAACCTTACTTACTTTAATTATATGTATAGTTATAAGAAATATAGATGCTTATTCATACTAAGAAGTTTCATATTTTATAATTATAGAATATATATTTTTGTCCTTTTGTCGACTTATTAAAATAATAATATTTTATGATTTTGTCGTAAAAGTAGGTTTTGAAGTAAACAATCTAAGTATAGGATTTTTACGAAATTTTGACATGACTCGTTCGTTTATACAATGTTTTCGAAGGTTTCAAACCCTAAATTTCAAACACATTTTCCCAATTTCACCATTTTCTGACAAAATGCCAAAAATCTATATTTCACAATGTTTTCCAAAAACACGTTTCCTCAAAAGAATTGTTTTTGCTTATTGGGCCTTAAGGCCCAATAGAGGCCCAAAACGTTATTTTCAAGTTCTAAGATCCGATTTAGGTCCAATATCATATATAATATCAAATATAAGTCCAAGAAATAAACCACAACGCAAGACAAGACTCACTGACTAAGACCAAGCCAAGGTTTGGCTTGGCTTATTTGGTCGTTGCCTTATTAAGCCGAAAATAAGCTATTTGTAGCTTGTTTTCAATCAATTAAGCTTTATTAGGCCTTAAATATCATACAAAGCTATAATCAAAAGCCAAAAAATAATCCGGACCACAAAAATCCCACAATAATCTACGACTTATAGGGCTTTTTAGGCCATGGGTTAGAATAAGAGCAAAACAAGTCTATTAAGATTTTAAATAAGCTATTAAGCTTCTTAGTTCATTTAGATACCAAAATAAGCTTACAAAAATATGATACCATAAGTAAATTACCACGACCAAGTTTCCTTAAACTCTTTGTTCTAACCGAATACCATTAAGCTTAAAATAAGCCGAATATGCTTATTTTTAAGCTAGACCAAAAATAAGCCACATAGTATCTAAATGTCTTTCAACCATCACAACTACGACATAGAAATAATAAACCCTCGTTCCCCTTTCTTACATTCGAACGAACCAAACACCCCTGACAAGTTTCAAAAGCTTTAAATTTATAATTCTAGAATTACCAGTTATTAGACAGAAACGCACGGGTAAAAGTATAACCCACGTATGTAGTATACTCTTTTTAGGTAAGACCAGGTCGTTCTATGAGATTGGATATTCTAAGAAAAAGTCGACAATATTACAAAGAAAGAGGTTTATCTTATAGACTGTCACGGATCTAAAGATAATAATCAAATTCAAGATATAAAGGGCATGTTTGGTTAAGGAACAAGAAACATTATGGATAAACTTAGGGAGATGAATGATTCACGAATGAATTTATAATCATTTTAAGAATGTTTAGTTGCTTAAAAAGATTATCTATTGTTCATAATGAAAACCCTCTCGGCCTTTATCTTTTATTATGAAAATACTTTAAGTGTGATTCGTGTTTGATAATGAGAAGTATAAGCTTGCTAAACCAAGTTCGTTAGACATGTGGTTTAGCGTTAAACCCTTTTGTACTTGGGTTAATGTTTGTTTACTTAGCCAATCCTTACAAGGCTAATGTCTAGTTGTCATAGACAAACAACTTGGAAATCATTCACTTAACTGGAGTCTTTCGACCTATATCCGGAATAAGTGGTGATCAAACAAAGATTAAAGGGTCCAAGTTCAAAAGTATCAAGCTTATAGTATTCATATCAAAAGTTCATTCAAAAGTCAAGTTTGATCCATAATATTCATATAGCTCCTAACCAAACATGTTAATCTACTCAACAATCATAATAACAACACATATAACAATCATGATTAATCCAACATTCATATTATCAAAAGATAGAAACATGTTTTTACCAAAATCAAGTGGCAAATAATGCTCCTGCTTACAAAGTGTTTCTTGGGATGAAGATTATAACCACTTGCAACTTCAACTATAGTAACAATAACAACTTCTAGTATCACCCTTACAAGATCAAATGGTACTTTCTTCAACTAAAACCTGGAATGTGATGAAGAACAAGGTTTGTTCTTCAATAATTCCTAAAGATAACCTCCAAACTAGTGAATATTGAAATGGAATGATTGAGAGATGATTTGAGTGATGAATGGGATGCCTCTAACCCTCAATTTCGTATCTTATTTATCGCTAAGGATGGTGCATCAGTTGCATAATTTGGGGGAGTGAAAGGTTGCACAAACATTGCAATCATGTATGATTTGGGCGTAACTGCAGGAGAAGTGCGCCGCCGCACTTTGTGCTTAATTAAATGGCATTTACTTCGACTTGAAGTGCGCCGCACAAAATAATTTGTGCGCCGCACTTTGGCTTCGTTTATTAACTCCTTCAAAGATTCTCTTCTAGATTATTCATATAGCGACTGTTAGTGCTTTTAACTGGGTTTCTTTTGCATCGTTAGTCCTTTTCGCCACTTTGGTCCTGAAACGATTATTACACCATAGACAAGAAAACTTTGCAATATTTCATGCGTTAACGTATACATTTAGTGTATTTTTTAGGGTTAATTTATGTATGTTTGGAGCATTATCAAATCTCCACATACTTAGCTTATTGCTTGCCCTCAAGCAATCAAAGCGAAAGAATTTCGTAGTAAAACAAATTTATGATCACAAGCATATATAACGCGACAAAGCAACTCACGAATTTTATAGATAATTTTATCATGCGCTCAATTTAATAAAAATGATAGTAAACGGAAGTCGCTCATACGCGCAGTCATGAGATGTTTAAATTACCATAGGCTTGTACAAGAAACTAAACTTCCTCGACATAGCGTAAGCACCAAACATAAACATCAAAAGAGGTAATTTTATTTAGTGATAATATTTTTTATTTGTAGAAAAAAGGTTTATAAGTAAATCATAATCCACTTTATCCGTAATGTAACCAACTATTCCCTCATATCATTACTTACTCTTCTTTTTTTTCCTTTTTTTTGATTATGATAATCACCAGATCACTTAACTTGCGGGAAACTTTCTTTCCCCCATACTTAGGATAAGCACACTTCTTTGCGTATAATAGCAACATTTAAGCTCTTCAATTCGTATGGATAAAATTTCAGATAATTTAGTTAGAAATCCTTTTGAACAAAGTTATTTGTTACTTATATTTATATTTTTATCACCTCTTAATCAGTAAATGTTTATAACATGCGAACATGTTCCTACTGCGGTCTCATAAAGATTTCAAGCACAAGTTCTAGAATTAACAAATCACCGGCACACTCATATAATTTAAATCGATACCAATGCTTCAGAAAAGGCGACAAAACTACAAATATATAGCCGTAACGATGGATGAGATATCTGCAATTGCTCACTCCTTAACTCGAGAAAGCTAAAGATAAATTCATCTTAGGTATCAAAAATGGATACATGAATCCTTAAGATCTAATCCTCACAATTTTTCTGGGTAGAATAAATATGCCAGTAATGTTATCAATCCTGAGTCGGGTTGCTTGTATGTGATCAATAAAATGTTTATTTTCAAAAGAATTTTTGGTTCAAAATTTCTTAACTTTTCAGAACTTTTCAGAACTTTTCCAGTTTATCTTCCCCCCATACTTAATATGAGCATTGTCCTCAATGTGAAAATATTATAGAGAAAAGATAAATGGAAAAGTGAAATATACTTTTCAATTGTGATATTCTGAATCTTTTCTTTGCGTCAATTCGTCTAACGCCTTTTCTTCCTTTCTTGTTCCTATTACAAGTATAAACATTGCATAACATACGAATAGTAATAGTCCTAATATATTAATAATATAAAGTATGATAATATTGTTTTTAAATGCCAACAAAGGCATTTTACATACCATAATAATAATAATATTTTGAATTTTTTTTAAAACACACGTAACCCAAACATGCAATTACGTAACCAACTTGTGTCATCTCGACACTACTCATCATCATCCTGCTGCTGCTGTGGTGGCTGGTACTGTGGTGGGTACTGCTTGTAATACTGATCATACTCAGGCTGTGTGTAACCAGGTGGGTTGTAGGCTCCCTGCAGTGGAACACTATAAGCCCTGGCCATGTGCTCGAACACTCCCTGGTACCTGTCCAAATGGTATAACTGCCTATACTCCATCCTCTCTATCGCCTCCTGACATATCTCCATACGACCCATCCTATCATATAAGTCTTGCATAGATGCTCTCGGGGGTCTAAGAATACCAACTCTCAGCACACCGGGCTGTGGATCCTCAGGAATAAGTCTACCCTCAAAGTCGATCAACTCCCTAAGTGTAGTCGTGTCCGAATCCCTGCAATAAATTGGAGCACTTAAACTCCTAACCACACTATCAGTCAACACCCTCGACTTCCTAGCAATCTTCGAGATAAACTGTCCACATCAAATTTGACTCTCCTTTTGGGTGCCAGCTCCTTTCCTGTTCATCTACCTAGCAATCAACCAAGCCACATTCGCATATCCATTTTGGTGTCTAGCATCAAACATACTTAAGAGCCACAAATAATTTTTCTGAATTTTCTCATACTTAGTCGTCCTTTGACATAAACCATAGGTGATCATCTTGTGCACCACCCTCAAAACTGGATGTTTGATAGCAAAATCATGACTCCTAGATAAGCTAAGGTTCTCCTCTCTACTGATGCTTAACCAATACTCCTAAGCGTTAATATGCTCATCACTACGCAAACCTCCTTCAAAATAAACATTAAATCCTTCCTCATCAAGCTCAGCTGTCTGATACAGTCCTAACCTTCGAGCAAACTCCAACAAGGTCAAACTATGAGCACATCCACCAAGTCTAAACCTAATGATCTTCTTGGTTTGCAATTTATCATCCGCACAAACTTCATCAAACTCATAAGTCGAATAAAACTCATGGCAAAGCTCGGCATAAATTGGTTCATTGATGTTAAAAGCTCTTATCCATGCCACAAAAGTGAATATCTCTTCATTTAATCCAGCCTCACACAACTTAATCCTCAACATTTCATCAATCTCTCCATCACCTCCCATTCGGTTTAAAATATCCCAATTCATGATACATGGGGAGTAAATATGCTCAGGAAGCAATTGAGCCAATCTAGTGTTGTATCTAGACTTAGCATCTTGGCTACAACCTTCCTACAATAGGTACTCGTGATGAATTTGTGGAAGTAACAATACATCTACCATTTCGTGTTGTCTTGGGCGTTTGGATTGTGACGATCCGGCCTTTTCATCATGTGTTCCTGAAGTCTACACATAAAAAATAATCAACAATAAAGTTATAGTTATGTTAGAAATGATTTGGCATTATCGGTCATGGTTTTTATGATTTTTAAAACTTTCTGTGACCTTCTGATGTAACATGTGTGGCGCACTTCCTTTAAGTGCGGCGTACATTCTGGAAAATGGTTAAAGTGCGGCGTACTTGGTAAAAGTACAGCGTACTTTCTGGGCTGAAAAAGAATATTTTCGAATTCTTATGATTTTTCAGTAATTAAGTTTAAATATAAATTCATAATATAAACAGTGCACTTTCAGATTTAATCTAATATCAAGCATGCATGTGTTAAACAACTCCTAATTATCGCAATTCTAAGGGTCAATTGTTCATATAAAACAGGGATTAAAGTTTTCCTAATTTAATTATTATAAATCCTAATGCATAATAATTTTTAAACAAATTGATAATAATTAAGGCAAGGAATGATATAAACATACCCTAGGCATGGTTAGCAGGTTGATGGATTGATTTTTGAAGCTTTTCTTTGGTTTTGTGAGAAACCCCGACGGTTTTGGTGAATGTGTGAGTTTTTATTTTATATAATGGGTAAAAAATCGTGTTTGGCAAGTTTTATTTATCAAAACCGCTTAAAAGTGCGGCGCACTTCCCTGAAATACAGCGTACTTTTCTTTATATATATTTATATATAATAAAATTACATTACACACATAATTTAAACATAACCTCAATCCATCATATTAACTTAATATCATATATCAGATTAACATCCGTACATCAAATGTAATCCCATAAGGATTTATACAAATGATTTTATTATTTTTAAAACATAACATAAAAAGTAAAATGGGAGCATATAGCCACTCCTTTATTTCAACTTATTTTATTTCTTCATTACGTAAACCAGTTGGGTGACATGATGTCACTCAACTTGTGATACTTTGACATTTTCCCGTCCGTATTCTTTGTTGTGAATCCTTGCAGATAAATGTTTCCATACGGATTCGTTACCCTTATTTCCGTACGCCATTGCCATGTCGCTTCTTCTTCTTTAGTGTACGAACCTTTATATCCGGGTTTCTAGTTTACTTGCTTTAATGGTACTGGTAACGAACCAAGGAAACTAACTGCTTTCTTCCAAACACTAATTTTTCGGAACAGGTTAGTTACCATTTGTATAGCTGATGAATGATCCTCTGGATTGGTACAGTTTAGATATGGAGCAGGTCTTGGTCTTGGTGTTTCTCATATAGTCTGATCTTGCAGCAAGTAAGGTTTGGTGACAAAACCCATCAAAGGTTGACAAAATTCTTTCTGAGGTATTTATCATTCTGCCAATCGTACGCAAGAATCCTCGCCCGACAACTATTGGTGAATCACGGTCAATCGAAATATCCAGGATTAGGAACTTGGCAATCACAGTAGTGACTCCTACCTGGCAGAGGACATTGCTAAATTTTCCCATAGCTTCTGTTTGAGTATGATTTATCATTGTGATCCCTCTGTCCTTTTTTTCATATCCTCTCTTCCTAACTGCTCATAAATTCGATAAGGCATAGTATTCATGTCCGACCCAGTATCTGCGAACGCATTTTTGTTAACTTTCTCCTCTAATATGATAGGAAATATAAAAGCTCCATGGTCTTCTTTCTCCTTTAATGCCTCTCCCTTAATCCTTTTCACTGCTTCTTCATCTTCTTTCATAATCTTTCCATCTAACTCCACTTTATCTTTCCAGATCTCATCGAGTATCTTCTTATATTTGTCATGGTAGGCCATTGTCTCGATTACAGGTCTTTCTTCTTCTAACAGAGCAAACTTTTGGTTGATCCTTATTGCTAATGCTTCTTTCTCTGCTTCACCTTGAGTTAAATGCCTCCCGGTTGATAAGGACGGTCCAATATCTTGATAAAACATATTTAGGTTCTCTATCGCTCTTTTTTTGATTCGGTTGCTCTTTCCCATCTTACATTCAAACGAAGGAAGTTCTTATCCAATTTTTGGCACATCGTCAAAATTAAAATCAAGTAATTGATCCCAATCTTCTGAACTTTTTCCTGTTTTCTCATAATCATCCTCAAACAGATCTGGTTCAGGATAAATAGTGATCACCCCATTATCGAAGTTAACAATTCCTTTAGCCAATCTCAAGAATGATCTTCCCAAAATTACTCCAGGCTCAACATCATCTTCCCTAGGGTTTATGATGAATTTCACAAAGTATAGCTCACCCTTCAAGGCAACGATGAGCTCTTTCTTAACCAACTTCTTACCTTTCCTCACTTCATAGTCCAAACACAACTTAACCGCGAACTCATTTGATATCAGGTTCTCTTCAACTGCTAAGTTGATTTCACCATCGTATGCTTCTAATCCATTCACGAAACATGGTGCTATGTACCGCTCACTAATCTCATCCGTTTCCATCATGTAGAAACTTATTGCATTCATAACCTTCTTCCCTTTACTACCAGCTGTATCTTGATACTCTGGAGAGTTCCAATCTCCTGATCCTTCGATTTTGTCACTCCAGATTACGATCACCTCGTCTCCTAAGAAAATCTTTCCAAGACTTGAATTTGGGTCCACAATTCTTATAGAATAAGACAACATTAAAACAACCATTAGTGGGTTAGTTAAAATAATTAATAGAAACTTCTTACACTTGCAAATTATCAATAAACGGATATATTTTTTTAATGCAAGCGACTTTCGTTTAAAAACGAAGAAACAATCAATCTGTTTGGTTTCAGGCAGGAAAGTGCGGCGTACTTCAAAAGAAGTGCGGCGTACTTTCTGGGTTTTAAGGCTTTTAAAGTTTTTTATTTTTGTTTTTTTATTTTTTTATTAGTCTTAATATCAAAGTCAAGCAAGCAACACTTAGCAAATAAGAGGTACACATAGGCATTTATAAACTTAAATAAGGAAACTATCAAATAACAATTTTTTTGGTTTTTTTCATTTTAATAATGAATCATCATAACACAATATGTTGACAATCATGAACACAAGGAATAAATTCAACATTTTCAAAATGGTCAAAATACGATTGATGGTTTTTATGTTTTCGTGATTTTGCTTTTTTTATAACTGATTATGTTTGTAAAAGAGGTAGGAAGTGCGGCGTACTTGGTAAAAGTACGACGTACTTTCTGAGTTTTTGCAGAAAAACTGGCGTACAATGGTAATGTACGGCGCACTTTCTGAAGAAAATTTGGTCAGTTTGCCAAAAAATTGTACGGTGAGTTTGAAATTTTTTTGGTTTGTAATAAAAATGACTATTTCCAGAATGAAAACAATCCCCGGCAACGGCGCCAAAAACTTTGATGTGTTTCAAAAGCTTTAAATTTATAATACTAGAATTACCGGTTATTAGACGGAAACACACGGGTAAAAGTATAACCCACGCATGTAGTGTAATCTTTTTAGGTAAGACCAGGTCATTCCACGGGATTGGGTATTCTAAGAAAAAGTCGACAATATTACAAAGAAAGGGGTTTATCTTATAGACTGTCACGGATCTAAAGATAATAATCAAATTCCGGATATAAAGGGCATATTTGGTTAAGGAACAAGAAACATTATGGATAAACTTGGGGAGATGAATGATTCACGAATGAATTTATAATCATTTTAAGAATGTTTAGTTGCTTAAAAAGATTGTCTATTGTTCATAATAAAAAACCCTTTCGGCCTTTATCTTTTATTATGAAAATGCTTTAAGCGTGATTCGTGTTTGATAATAAGTTGTATAAGCTTGCTAAACCAAGTTCGTTAGACACGTGGTTTAGCGTTAAACCCTTATGTACTTGGGTTAATGTTCGTTTACTTAGCCAATCCTCACAAGGCTAAGGTCTAGTTGTCATAGACAAACAACTTAGAAATTAATCATTTAACCGGAGTCTTTCGACCTATATCCGGAATAAGTGGTGATCAAACGAAGATTAAAGGGTCCAAGTTCAAAAGTATCAAGCTTATAGTATTCATATCAAAAGTTTATTTAAAGTCAAGTTTGATCCATAATATTCATATAGCTCCTAACCAAACATGTTAATCTACTCCATAATCATAATAACAATACATATAACAATTAGGATTAATCCAACATTCATATTATCAAAAGATAGAAACATGTTTTTACCAAAATCAAGTGGCAAATAATGCTCCTGCTTACAAAGTGTTTCTTGGGATAAAGATTATAACCACTTGCAACTTCAACTATAGTAACAATAACAACTTTTAGTATCACCCTTACAAGATCAAATGGTACTTTCTTCAACAAAAACCTGGAATGTGATGAAGAACAGTGTTTGTTCTTCAACAATTCCTAAAGATAACCTCCAAACTAGTGAATATTGAAATGGAATGATTGAGAGATGATTTGAGTTATGAATGGGATGCCTCTAACCCTCAATTTCATGTCCTATTTATAGTTGAGGATGGTGACTCAGTTGCATAATTTGGAGGAGTGAAAGGTTGCACAATCATTGCAATCATTTATGATTTGGGAGTAACTGCAGAAGAAGTGCGCCGCACTTGTAAAAATGTGCGCCGCACTTGGTGCTTAATTAAATGGCATGTACTTCGACTTGAAGTGCGTCACACAAAATAATTTGTGCGACGCAATTTGGTTTCGTTTATTAACTCCTTCAAAGATTCTCTTCTAGATTCATCATATAGCGACCGTTAGTGCTTTTAACTGGGTTTCTTTTGCGTCGTTAGTCCTTTTCGCCACTTTGGTCCTGAAATGATTATTACACCATAGACAAGCAAACTTTGCAATATTTCATGCATTAACGTATACATTTAGTGTATTTTCGAGGGATAATTTATGTATATTTGGAGCATTATCAACCTTTTTTATTTATATTCTAAAATTTCTTGTTTATGATTTTATGAAAACGCACCGTACAACATTCATCTATGCATCATAACACATCTAAAAGTACAATAATAATTAGGAAAAGATCAACTAACAAAGAGGGTTTTGAAAGCGAGTTAAGACACGATTCGACAACTCAAACGTTGTTTAAATACTAACCCGACTACTAGAATCAACCCAAACACATCTAACCCATCATGTTCTTGATCAAAGAATTGAAAATAAATCTTGTTTGTGTGTGTTTTCGAACGACCCAAACCAAGAGAGAAAGAAAGTTAGTTTTGAAAACTAAAATGAGAAATGCATGTGTGTGTGTTTTTAGCTTAAACCTTAAGTACATATAGGTACAAGAGGGGATCAAAGACAAAAAAAATAAACCCCACATGTCCCCTAAAGGGCTCTACTGGATATAGGTATCCAAAGGGCTCGTGATTGCTTCGTTTTGTGTCAGGTTCTCTTAAAATTCAAAGTTCACTATTTTAAAATATTACCCGAAGTTTCCTAGTATTTTTAATGAACTCAAAAATACTTTTCCATGAATCTCGATTATTTACACGACATATTTCACAATCAAATTGCCTTAGATTCGATTTGAACATTAACGGACATGTCGGGACTCGTTATTTGATATTCCAAGCTTTACATGGGAAAAACTCCTGGAACTTAATCGCATAGATAAAATCTTCTAAAAAAGATTAACATAAGCACATATAACTAAGATAACCAAGATAAAATTTATTCACCATCGTCAACACGGTAATTGCTCAAACGAAACTGACAAATAGTCAAAGGACTAAATTAGAACTTATAGATCTATAAAAAGTGCAAGGGTTACACTCACCCAAAATCTAACAACATATTATGATTTTAGTCTTATTGATCATTTGTATAATTTTAAATATATGTTGTTATATCCGAATACATGTTTTCAGTATCCTGTTGGTGTTACTATTGCGGATGTTTTGTGCATGTCGTAGGCAAATGTTCTCAAAGCGGACAATGGTGCATTGCTTTTTTCAGACTAATTTATGTGGTGGTTGTTTGTATTTAATGGGTGGAAGACATGTTTAGTTTGCATTTTGTCGCCGTAAAAAACGTGTCTCCTTTAAATGCGATCGTGCTTAGTTACTGTCCGAAATATTGTCTGTTTTATTATTAATAATTTGTTTTCGTTTGTATTTAGGCTATAATGTTAGAATGAGGAGCGTGGAAGAAATCGATGTGGATGTGCTTCTAGAGAATCGTTAGGTTGTTATAGAAAGCCATGTTTACGTCATAATGGTCATCATGTTAGGTGTCCAAATCATCTGAATCCGAAAAACAAATAAGGGATTACCTAGAATTCAAATATGGTGCCTAATTACGCTAAGTGACGACGTGTGTAGCGCTTTGTCCTATTATGCGGTTTGTAAGCTTAGCTTCGTTCTAATATGTTTTGATCAAGTTTGATACAACATAAAGGGTATTTAGGATTGCTTATATATTTAACTTACGCTTGATAATAAGAACCAAATAAATAGAAATTTAGGAAATAGCTTTATGGATTTGCTTATTTTCTACGAAAATGCAATAAGACTTGTTTTTATGAAGAAATCTTCAATTAAATTGTTTTTAATGGGGTTCAGGTTAGATATAAGGCTAAAAAGAAATTTAGTTTGTATCAACAAAAAAACCTTTTCACTAAAAAATGATTATATTGGTTTAAAAATAAACAGATATGCGTAAAGAGTTTCTTTTACAACATATTAAGGTCCGTTTGTGTGAGGTTAATGGACGCATACGCCTAGATGAATAGGCCAACTCCAGAACCGACGAAAACTGTTGATAGAAATAATGCATAAAAACATTATTAATATTTTTTGACCTCTCTATGTTTTGATAATCACAAAATCTAACAACATCAAATGTAAAATTAAACACAAACAAGTAATTAGTAGTAAATTTTCATTTCAAAAATTTAATCACTTAAAGGTATGAATAAACAAATGCTTAATGCATTTCATGATCAAATGAATTTTTATTCAATCTCACATTTTTTATAAAAATGCCACAAACATTTTTATATCTTTTACAAAACATTTTTAGATTTAAAAGAAATGTTTTATTCAAATAAATATATTGAATTCAAATTTTCTACCTAAAAACTGCTTGAAATGTTCTAGAAAACACCTCCCCCTCAAATGACAAAAAAGGGAGCGTCTGAGGCTAGGCGACCCCTTTAATTATAAGGGCGGTCCCCTTAATTAGTAAGGGGACTGACACCCTAATTAAGGGAACCGGCCAGACAGAAAACCTCCCCAGTTTGCCTTTAAATATTAGACTATTCCCCACTGATTTTCTCACATTTTGCACACACTTTCTTTCTGTTCTAAATCAGTCTAAACTCTTCTTTCTTTCTTTTGATCATTAAATCATAAAGCTTTGTTTCTAATTAATCCAAGCTTTAATCCTCAAGTGCAAGAGAAGAATACTTCTTATCTTGTAAATTATTGGTGTATATTGTGGTATAGTTGTGTAATTGTGTTATATCTTGTAAATTAATGGTGTATATTGTGAAGGTGTGTATCATAGTTGTGTAAAACAAGTAGATTGTTGTGATCATTGTAAGTATAGTTAGATCGGGGTGATCTTAGTAAGTAGTGTTAGATTGGTGTGATCGTAGAAGTGTCTTGGTGTAGTGAAAGTCGTGAAGCAAAGTGAAGCTATGAAGTGAAGAAAAGTTGCGAAGTGGAGAGAAGTTGTGAATTGAAGCAAAGTAGTGAATTGTCATGAAGTGTTGTGGTTAGTTGGGATAGATTGGTTCTAGCTAGGATTAGAACTCGACATTTCGCTTAGTGTCGGAAATTGGTGTAAGCAAAGTTGTATACGGTTTTCTCTGCCTAAAGGGGGTTTGTTGACATAGTGATGAGAACTCTCGAGTTTGGTGCTCGAGGAGTGGAGTAGGGCGAAGAGGTGCTTCGTTACCGAACCACTATAAATTCTTGTGTTGTGGTTTGATCTTTCTAACTCTTATCTCTTGTCTTTCATTTTTACTTATTTACTTACTAGCATTGTTCAAATTGTGCACATATTGATATCACATAAAATCGAATCTAAGTTTTTATAAACAAACATAACATTAATTTAAAAAGTGATAAACTATTCAACCCCCCTTCTAGTTTTTCACAATTAGTATCAAAGCTAGGTTAAACAAGATTTTAAAATAAAATGTATTTTAAAACTTGAATCAATCTATAAAAACGGAAAAGTATTTAGAAGGGCAATCTATGCAAAGACCACCACTATTTGAAAGTGATGGATTTATTTATTGGAAAAATAGATTCAAAACTTATGTGAAATCAAAAGATCTAGATCTTTGGCATGTTATTACCTATGATGATTTTCCTCCTATTCAAAATAACCCCGAAACTAAAAAGGATGAAATTATACCATTTGAAAAACAAAATGATGATCTTAAAAAGTAACTTGCTAAAAATAATGAAGCTAAAATGGTGATTTATAATGCTTTACCACGTAAAGAATATGAAGGAAATTTTATGTGTAAAACCATAAAAAAAATTGGGATACTTTATTAATCACTCACCAAGGTAATAGTCAAGTCAAAGATAATAAAATAGATCTTCTTGTTCAACAATATGAACAATTTACAATTCCGGAAGAGGAATCGATAGATAATGGCTTTTGCTAGATTTAACACTATTATTACTAGTCTAAAAGCACTTGATGAAGGTTTTTCTAGCAATAATTATGTTAGGAAATTTCTTAGGGCACTTCATCCTAAATGGCGTGCAAAGGTTACGGCTATTGAAGAATCAAAAGACTTAACATCTCTATCACTTGATGAACTTATTAAAAACTTAAAAGTTTATGAAGTAATAATTAAGAATGATTCCGAAATGGTCAAAGGTAAAAGAGAACAAAATAGATCTCTTGCCTTAAAAGCCAAAAAAGGAATCAAGTGATGAAAATAGTTCGACTTCCAATAGTGAAGACGAAGAATACGTCATGGCCGTGAGAGACTTCAAGAAATTTTTCAAAAAGTAAGAGGGATGATTCGTAAGACAATCACATGATGAAAGAAAGTCATCTCAAAGAAATATAGACGACAAAAATGACAAAGGCGGAAAGAAAATGTTTTAAATGTGGAGATCCAAATCATCTCATCGGAGAGTGTCCAAAACTATCAAGAAACTACAATCAAAGAGCCTTCGTTGGAGGATCATGGAGTGATAGCGACGAAGATGAAGAAGAAAGGACAAAGGACGAAAAATGTCTCATGGCTAAAGCATCTAATGAGGTACTTTCCGAAACCGAATTCTTTAGTGATGATCATTCATCGTTAGATGAAAAAGACTTAGATAGTGAATATAATCGACTATGCAAAGTAGGTCTAAAAGTCATGGCTAAAAATAAATCACTAAAACAAATTAAAAATAGGTTAGAAAATGAAATACTCGAACTAAAAAATAAACTATATAAATTAGAAAAAAGTAAAGAGGCAAATGAAGAATGCAAAATTTGTCAAGACCTCAAGTTTGAAAATAAAAAGCTTAAGGAAGAAATTTCTAATCTAAATCAAGTTAATAATAGTAGTCACTCACTTAAGAAAATAATAAATTTTCAAAAACCATCCAAAGATAAATCCGGTTTAGGATTTAATCTTACCAAAGGATCAACTAGTGAGTCTAAACAAATAAATTTTGTAAACTCACAAGGGGTTGAGTCTAAAGAAAAAGTAGTAGAATTAAATTCAAGCCCAAGACCAAAATTTATGCTTATAAACAATAATAAAATACCCATTGCAAGCGACGACGAAGTAAAACATTTTTATAAACCTTCTTTAAAACTCGGAGTTAGATTTACTAAGCCTAAAACAAGATCTAAGACTCCTCCTCCAAAAAGAACTAATAACTCTCACCCTAAGGTCTAAAACACCACAACCTAGGAGAGATCAAGGTAGACGAAACTACCCTAATAATAATCATTCAATGTGGAATTATTCACAACAACCAAACTTCCTTCCGTGGGGAATATGTCCACCTTATATATATCCGAATCAAATGCAACATATGCAAAACATGTTCGAGACTAACAATTTTAGACCCATGATAAATTAGGGACCATTTGGTTGAGCCGTTACAATATTTTAGTGGAGTAGTTCATGAACATTTCTTGGAATCTGATGAGTAAATACATTCTTAAAATCTTACGACGGATTTACCAAATGATTTCTACTTCAACGCTTACTTACTTGAAGATGTTGAAGAAAACACATCGTAGGCAAAGGTATGTCTTCTTTCCAAACTTCTTAGAATTTAGATTATGTGTTAAATGCTAAATGATTATATATTATCATGTTACATATAGTATATGCTAAACAAATAAGTTAGAGTTAATAGAATATAATTTAAGCTTGTAGAAATAGTGTAGTCACTAGAAATGTCATTTGTTGGTTTTCTAGAATTAAGAGAATTTGTTCATTATGAACTCATCTCTTACGTAGTTGAATTAGGATTTTCTACGTACTTCTATAAAATAGAAATCTTCTATGTCCACTAGTAGCAAACTCATGTAGATGAAGAAAAATGAGTTAGTGGGAAATTATTAACATAGAAGTAGGATTAGTTTTTCATCTTACACCGGAAAGGCATGACATCAAAACACAATGGATGAAACAAACTCCCTTCGACTACGACATCCGCCTCGTCTACACGTCTACAATTAACTATCGAAATCCTCTCATCAAGCTTTAACTCCATTTAATCATTCTATCATTGCACATTTATCATCTCTTAAATACCCCAAATCGCGACAATTAATTATTTCATCCGAAATAATTAATTTATTCAATTGACAAGAAGTTAATTGAAAACGTCACTAAATCCTCGTTAAATCTTCTCTCGGCTTGACAACTTGATTATTTCATCCGAAGTAATCAAAGTATTTTTAATTAACGAAAGGTTAATTAAAACATCAATTAAATTTCTTCAATCATCTCTAAACCATCTATCGATCCAAAAATCTTGACAACTTAATTATTTCATTGGAAATTATTTAAGTTTAATTAACTTGACGAAAAGTTAATTAAAAGTGTCAAGTACTTTTCTCTCGTCTTCAACTCTATTCTATCGACAACTAGATTATCTAAAATAATATTACTAGTAGCTCCCGACGTATTTTGATAATTGTATATTTACAAAACTAGTCAAAATCGAAAAACAAATTTTTTTCGTTCAGATGGGCGGCCCCCTTAAAATTAAAGGGACCGGCCGTGTTAAGGTGGGCGCCCCCCTTATTTTTAAGGGTACCGGCCATTCAATTTTCCAAACAATCCCTTTTTCTTCAAAACCAATTACCAAACACACCATTTCTGCAAAACCCTTCCTCCTGCTACTGTGTGACGAACACATACACTCAAAAACCATAAAATCTAATTCCCAAACTCAAAAATTCATCCAATTTCGCAAGGGGCAATCACCTACAACTCGATTAACAACACCTATTGTAAGATATCTTATACTTTTCTTTTTCAATTTCATCCAATTTTGCTCTTAATCAAAATTGGGTATTTTTCATAGTTTTTATATTTTTTTACGATTAGGTCTAGGAAATCCATAACTACAATGATTCCCGTAGTCATAGGATTTCAATATTTTCAATTGGATTGAGTCACAATTTTTCTTTTTGGGTTTTGGGTTGAAATTTTCAAAAAAAAATATATATATATATATATATAATTTTTTTTAAACATTGAATTTATGCCAAAAACACGTTAAAATGATTATACACTGTCTTTCGAAACATACATTCCTAAAGGCATATTTTTCGAATCAATGGATAAAGTTTTATAAAAATAAAGGGGTGTTTGGTTCGTTTCTTAGGATCAATTTTTAGAGTCGAAATGACCATCACTATAGGTTTGTCACTTGTATAAACACATAACTAACTTATATAAGTCATCAATATATATAATTGATATATAAATTGATACATTTTATAAATGGTATAAAATAAAGGAGCGTTTGGTTTAACGTTTTAAAACATAACCAAATGTAGTTGGGTTTAATATTTGGCCTTCGCTTTTTCAAAAATATTAATACGTGATTTTAAAAGACATGTGCAAACCTGCTCTCAAGTCACCAAAACTAAAATTTCCGTTGCACGCAAAACGATCATATATAGGCGCTCCGTGGCAACGCGCGGGTGAAAATCCTTGTTAGATATATAAGTTGATATTTTTTTTTTGTAAAAGTTAGAAATTTGGCGACCAGTTACCCAACACATCATCAATGTTACCGGCTAATTGGTTAGTTGGCATTTATATTTATTTTGTTTATGACTAGGATCGCCAAGTCATTATATTTTGTACCGAGATATAAGTTCTAAGTCAAACACATTTTGACAAACCAGTTACCATAAAATTCGTTTCCCGCAAATCAATTCAAACCCTAATTACCACCTAATTCTTTACTCTCCCCAGTTGTAAATGTGAAGTCGTTTAATTTGATACACTATGGTGAAAGGTGGTTCTTTAACATGATTCTTTTAACTTCAATATTTCTCGTTTTATACTGATTTTTTGTTGACTTTTACGAAATTAATGAGCCAATTGTCCCTCGCTTCATTCTGGACTTTTTATAGTCAAGTCACTCTTCAAAGAGATGACTCCAGAGTCATTCTTATCTTCTTCATGATTCAAAACGAATTCATCACACTTTCCCTTCAACAATTCGGTCAAATCCTCATAATTCCATTCAATGGTTAAGCCGTATTCACAAACGAATAGGATCTTCGTTATCTTGCATACTCCCAAGAAACCGAAGGACCATATCATACCGACCTTCCTACTCCTGAAGAAATTCATCAATTTCTTCAATTTCAACGTGTTGACCCTAACCGCACCATCAAAAACAAAAACGTCATTCTTTCACCAAATCAAGTTCTAACCAAAGAACTTAGACGAGACTTGAAAAGATGGAACAAATGCATTTATGAGAATGTGTTCAGACTAGGAGGACACCGAGACCATCTCCCGGCTTGCTTTGCTCATATATTATATTGTATTCTAGCCGATCAACAATATAATCTTGCCTATTTCTTTGTCAAAAGAATTGAAAGTGTACGAGCAACTCCTAAAGCCTATCTTCCTTATGGTATGTTCTTGACACGTCTCTTTCTACATGTTATGAAACACTACCCTCATCTTGACAATGGCATTTATAATGTTGTTGATCGAGTCATGCGTCCACTTACCTTCAAACAAACTTATCGACCCTGAAGTGATCGTGGAAAAACCCGTCACTCCGTCTCATCAACATCCGCCCATCATAACCTTGGATCTTCATCTCACCATGGAGATGATGATGAGGATGATGGTACTTCTCGTGCTAGTACCCCATCTCCTACTACTTACCTAAACTCTCTTGAACCACTCAATTACCAACAATACGACATTCCCTCTCCTTCTCAACAAAATGATGATCTTCTATTCGAGCGACAAACCAAATTGCTTAATCAAACGCAAGAAATCCATAAAGAGGTTAGAGGTAGATTCAAGTCATTTGGCAAGGCATTGCGAGGAATCTTCGGCAAGAAAAAGAATTGAAGATGTTGAGTGGTAACTAGCTTGGTAGAATAATTGGTTTAGGACCTTGTCTGAACTTATGTTTATGTTTAATTACTTGTGTGTTGATAACCCGATTTAGTCAGAAGTATGTGAACTTGTTTAGATTCCTTAAAACCTCATTTTTTTATTATTGCATGGATGTATGATATACTTGTTTCTATGCATATACATGTTCACATAGGAGTTGCTGCAAATTGACCACCAAAACACAATCTTTCTTACAAAAATTTTACAAAAATCTAATTTTTGGTCATCTGAAAATCACCAGATGGGCGGCCTCCTTAATTCATATGGGCGGTCCCCTTAAAGATAATGGGGGCGGCACCATAATTAAGGGGACCGACCACCTGGTTCACGGATTTTACTATTTCTTTCTGCTTTTTGACTCCCTTTTACCTAACCTCAGCTATTCTTACCCATAAAGCTCAAACACATTTTAGAAATTCCTAAACTAATTCAAATTCATTCCTTTTCAAAACTATTATCTTCTAATAAATTCCCTCTAAATACATACCACCACTTCATCATCTTCTTCATCCATTATCAACCACCATAAACCTCAATGGCATCCACTAAAGCCTCCATTTCCAAACCTTCCAAGAGACCAAAAATCAACATCATACCACCAAAACAATTGTTTGTAGATCTAACTCAAGATTATACCAAAACTCCATCACACAACCTCAACTCTCATCACCTAGTGCTCCTAATGCACTCTCAAAAACACCATCAACCAAAGGCACTTCCTCATCCTCCATTGACTACACACCCAAATCACCAACCTCATCCTCATCACCATCAACCAATGGTTACTTGAATTCACCAACATCTCCTCTTCCAAGAGTTCTTCTACCACCTCCAACATACGAAAATGCATCAATAGACATCACTCTTACCCTTTCACCAATTACCCCACTTCATGTCCAATTTAACTCTCCATCACCTTTTCCACCTATTTTTGGTCATCCCATTCCTTGGAACATTCTTGAGGCACATGGAGATTCATGTTTGTGTTGCATTCACAACCGTACTCTCATCTTTGGATTGAGAGATGAACTCCGATACATATTCTCCTACATAGAACACATGCTTTCACAATCTCTCTTTCCTAACACTCCACCACCATCAATCTCTCCAAACTAAACATACTCTATGTTTAGTTACCTATTTTCAAATAATTGTCAACCAAACCTTTTGCAAGCAAGTTCTATGAAACTTTAGGAATATTAAGACCTTTCTAGTTTAATTTTATGTTGTATGCTTCAAGCATATTAGTTAAACTTGATGTATGCATGATTGTGTTTTATACACAATTTTTATGTTTAATGAATAGTTTTTAGTTTTAAATTTTTATGCACTTGATTGTCTTTATTGTTTTTGTTGAATATCTCATATCAACATATTCTAGTATTTTTCCTATTTCTTTGCAATATGTTAGAAATTGTTTTCTTGTCCTTCTAACTTGTTTTTGTAGCAAAGTTACCATAGCTCGATTCCTTGGTGCCCTCGAACGAGCGAGAGTACACATCAAGGGGTTGCATTTATTCCGTCGATTTTACTAATATTCATCGGCGAAGCCTTTTTTATTCTAGGAAAAGAGGGAGAAATGGAAATAAAACTCACTAAATACTTGTTTAAAAATAATTTTACATTTAATGAGTTTAGATTTTGTAATCATCAGAAAGAAGGAGATTGTTGATAGAAATAATGCCTAAAAACGTTATTAATATTTTTCGACCTCTCTATGTTTTGATAATCACAAAATGTAAAAACATCAAATGTAAAATTAAACACAAACAAGTAATTAGTAGTAAATTTTTATTTCAAAAATTTAATCACTTAAAGGTATGAATAAACAAATGCTTAATGCATTTCATGATCAAAGGAATTTTTATTCAACCTCACATTTTTTATAAAAATGTCACAAACATTTTTATATCTTTTACAAAACATTTTTAGATTTAAAAGAAATGTTTTATTTAAATAAATATTTTGAATTCAAATTTTCTACCTAAAAACGGCTAGAAATGTTCCATAAAACACCTCCCCCAGAAAAGACAAAAATGGTAGCGTCTGAGGCTGGGCGGCCCCCTTAATTATAAGGGCGGTCCCCTTAGTTATTAAGGGGACCGACACCCTAATTAAGGAGACCGACCAAACAGAAAACCTTCTCAGTTTGCCTTTAAATACTGGACTATTCCCCATTGATTTTCTTACCTTTTGCACACACTTTTTTATGTTTTAAATCAGTTTATACTCTCCTTTTTTTCCTTTGATCATTTAATCATAAAACTTTGTTTCCAAGTGGTTCAAGCTTTGATCCTCAAGTGCAAGAGAAGAATACTTCTTATTATCAAGTCAAGAAGTGTTATAGTATAGTTGGTATAATTGTGTAGTTGTGTTATATTTTGTAAATCATTGGTGTATATTGTGAAGGTGTGTATCATAGTTGTGTACATTAAGTAGATTATTATGATCATTGTAAATATAGTTAGATCGGGGTGATCTTAGTAAGTAGTGTTAGATTGGTGTGATCGTAGAAGTGTCTTGATGTAGTGAAAGTTGTGAAGCAATGTGAAGTTGTGAAGTAAAGAGAAGTTGTGAAGTGGAGAGAAATTGTGAAGTGAAGTAAAATAGTGAATTGTCGTGAAGTGTTGTGGTTAGTTGTGATAGATTGGTTCTAGCTAGGATTAGAACTCGATATTTCGCTTAGTGTCAGAAATGGATGTAACTAAAGTTGTGTACGGTGTTCTCCGCCAAAAGGGGGTTTGTTGACATAGTGAAGAGAACTATCGAGTTTGGTGCTCGGGGAGTGGAGTAGGGCGAAAAGGTGCTTCGTTACCGAACCACTATAAATCCTAGTATTATGGTTTGATCTTTCTAACTCTTATTTCTTGTCTTTTATATTTACTTATTTACTTACTTGCATTGTTCAAATTGTGCACATATTGATATCACATAAAATCGAATCTAAGTTTTTATAAACAAACATAACATTAATTTAAAAAGCGGTAAACTATTCAACCCCCTTCTAGTTTTCCAAAAAACTATTGATAAATTGAAATGTAGGTGCTCCCGAATAAATATTGTTGAGGTTTTCCTGTTTTGTAGTATATGAGTTGCCTCGCGATGACTTGACTAAACAAAATTGTTCAAGTATGTGCTCGGCTGCTATGGGAAAAATTATACTGTTGCTTGCATTTGAGATTAACATGATTTTTGTCTCGGTTATTGCTGATGATAACATGTGAACAAAAAATATTTTCTCTACTCATCTTTAGGCGTAATTTTTGATGATAACATATTTATGTTAGTTTAAGTTAATATAGTTTAATCTTCCATAAAAGGGGATGAGATCATTGTTAGTATCGAAGTTCGTTATTATGGCTCTTTACCAGTCTTAATATGAATGAAATGTTTTGGTTGTTGTTTAATTTGGCTCTTTGTATGTAACAAATGATATATCGTAAGCGTCTTTTTCCGTTTCATGTCAACTTTTGTGTTCAGGGTTGTCCAAATATGTTGGGCGGATATATTATATGCAACGACAAGGAAAAGATATGTGCAGGCATATTTGCTTTAGTTATTAGGTTTATTGACAAATGTCCAGCTGCTGTCTGATTTCTTACTGCATTACTTCTTCTTAATCGACCAGGATGTGCAGTTTAGTAAGAGCAACTGCAATGCTTTTTAGATGACTTGGTGCATTGGAGTAAAAGCTTTACCAAAGACTTGTAAGGATATGACTTGGTATATACCAAGCGTTTGACAAAAACTATCCAAGCTATTTTCATTAATTGAAGATATAAATAGGGCATACAAAAAGCTATTGCAAGACTTTTTAGCATTGAAAGAGATTTGGAAGAAAAGCTTTTGATGTGGGAAATTAAATGAAATAATTAATGTTTGATCTAGAAAAAGTCTTCAATAACTCTTTGCGCTGCGGATGCTCTAAGTTTGAAGTCGAATAAGGTCTCAGTCGGGCTTTATTGCATCAGAAATATAAGACATCTAGTTGACGAATGGTATTTTAAATGCTACAACCATGTTCATTTATATTTGTTAATATGTTACTTTACAAAATGAGGTGAATGAGTTACTAGGATAGGTTGTGCTTTCTTTGGCGTGTAAATATTGTTTTGTATGTAGTTTATCAGTGTTTGTTTAGTAATTTTTATATTGATCAACTTGTTATGGTGACCTGACTGTGACTCGAGTAAAAAATATTCGCAAAGACATGATTGCTTGCTCTTCGTAAATTAAAAATCATCGTTGTTAAACGTGCGTGAAAAATCATCCAAGTTCATAACAAAGTCGAGTTTGCATAAACCAAATGTAGTTGGGTTTAGTATTTGGCCTTCGCTTTTTCAAAAATATTAATACATGATTTTAAAAGACATGTGCAAACCTGCTCTCAAGTCACCAAAAATAAAATTTACGTTGCACGCAAAACGATCATATATAGGCGCTCCGTGGCAACGCGCGGGTGAAAATCCTTGTTAGATATATAAGTTGATATTTTTTTTTGTAAAAGTTAGAAATTTGGCGACCAGTTACCCAACACATCATCAATGTTACCGGCTAATTGGTTAGTTGGCATTTATATTTATTTTGTTTATGACTAGGATCGCCAAGTCATTATATTTTGTACCGACATATAAGTTCTAAGTCAAACACATTTTGACAAACCAGTTACCATAAAATCCGTTTCCCGCAAATCAATTCAAACCCTAATTACCACCTAATTCTTTACTCTCCCCAGTTGTAAATGTGAAGTCGTTTAATTTGATACACTATGGTGAAAGGTGGTTCTTTAACATGATTCTTTTAACTTCAATATTTCTCGTTTTATACTGATTTTTTGTTGACTTTTTATGAACCCTAATTTTTTTAATCCTTAATTTTCAAGTAAAATTCCAGATTTTTTGTTGACTTTTACGAAATTAATGAGCCAATTGTCCCTCGCTTCATTCTGGACTTTTTATAGTAAAGTCACTCTACAAAAGAGAATGACTCCAAAAGTCATTTCTTATCTTCTTCATGATCAAAACGAATTCATCACACTTTCCCTTCAACAATTCGGTCAAATCCTCATAATTCCATTCAATGGTTAAGCCGTATTCACAAACGAATAGGATCTTCGTTATCTTGCATACTCCCAAGAAACCGAAGGACCATATCATACCGACCTTCCTACTCCTGAAGAAATTCATCAATTTCTTCAATTTCAACGTGTTGACCCTAACCGCACCATCAAAAACAAAAACGTCATTCTTTCACCAAATCAAGTTCTAACCAAAGAACTTAGACGAGACTTGAAAAGATGGAACAAATGCATTTATGAGAATGTGTTCGGACTAGGAGGACACCGAGACCATCTCCCGGCTTGCTTTGCTCATATATTATATTGTATTCTAGCCGAGCAACAATATAATCTTGCCTATTTCTTTGTCAAAAGAATTGAAAGTGTACGAGCAACTCCTAAAGCCTCATCTTCCTATGTATGTTCTTGAACAACGTCTCTATTCCTTACAATGTTAAGAAACCACTTAACCCTCATCTTGACAATGGCATTTATAATGTTGTTGATCGAGTCATGCGTCCACTTACCTTCAAACAAACTTATCGACCCTGAAGTGATCGTGGAAAAACCCGTCACTCGGTCTCATCAACATCCGCCCATCATAACCTTGGATCTTCATCTCACCATGGAGATGATGATGAGGATGATGGTAACTTCCTCGTGCTAGTACCACACAACTCCCTACTACTTACCTAAACTCTCTTGAACCACTCAATTACCAACAATACGACATTCCCTCTCCTTCTCAACAAAATGATGATCTTCTATTCGAGCGACAAACCAAATTGCTTAATCAAACGCAAGAAATCCATAAAGAGGTTAGAGGTAGATTCAAGTCATTTGGCAAGGCATTGCGAGGAATCTTCGGCAAGAAAAAGAATTGAAGATGTTGAGTGGTAACTAGCTTGGTAGAATAATTGGTTTAGGACCTTGTCTGAACTTATGTTTATGTTTAATTACTTGTGTGTTGATAACCCGATTTAGTCGAAAGTATGTGAACTTGTTTAGATTCCTTAAAACCTCATTTTTTTATTATTTGCAAGGATGACTGTATACATGTACTAATGCATATACATGTTCCACATAGGAGATTGCTGCAAATTGGACCGGACCAAAACAACAATTCTTTCTTACAAAAATTTTTACCAAAAATCTAATTTTTTGGTCATCCAGAAAAATCACCAGAGGGCGGGCCCCCTTAAATCATATGGGTGGTCCCCTTAAAGGATAATGGGGCCGGCACCATAATTAAGGGTACCCGCCCACCTTGTTTCACAGGATTTTACTATTTATCTTATGCTTTTGACTCTCTTTTACCAAACCTCAGGCTATTCTAACCCATGAAAGCTCATACACAATTTAGAAATTCCTAATACTAATGTTTCAAATTCATTCCTTTTCAAAACCATTAATCATCTCATAAAATTCCCTCAAAAAAAAAGCTACCACCACTTCATCATCTTCTTCATCCATTATTAACCACCATAAACCTCAATGGCATCTACTAAAGCCTCCACTTCCAAACCTTCCAAGAGACCAAAAATCAACATCATACCACCAAAACAATTGTTTGTAGATCAAACTCAAGATTATACCAAAACCCCATCACCCAACCTCAACTCTCTTCACCTAGTGCTCCTAATGCACTCTCAAAAACACCATCAACCAAAGGCACTTCTTCATCCTCCATTGACTACACACCCAAATCACCAACCTCATCCTCATCACCATCAACCAATGGTTACTTGAATTCACCAACATCTCCTCTTCCAAGATTTCTTCTACCACCTCCAACTTACGAAAATGCATCAATAGACATCACTCTTACCCTTTCACCAATTACCCCACTTGATGTCCAATTTAACTCTCCATCACCTTTTCCATCTATTTTTGGTCATCCTATTCTTTGGAACCTTCTTGAGGCACATGAAGATTCATGTTTGTGTTGCATACACAACCGTACTCTCATCTTTGGATTGAGAGATGAACTCCAATACCTATTCCCTACATAGAACACATGCATTCACAGCCAATCTCTTTTCCTTAACACTATTCCACCACCCATCAATCTCTCCCAAACTAAACATACTCTATGTTATTTACTTAATTTCAAATAATGTCAACCAAGAACCTATTTGCAAGCAAGTACCTAATGAAAACAATAGGAATATTAAGACCTATCTAGTTTAATTATGTTGTATGCTTCAAGCATATTAGTTAAACTTGATGTATGCATGATTGTGTTTTATACACAATTTTTATGTTTAATGAATAGTTTTTAGTTTATATTTTTATGCACATGATTGTCCTTTATTGTGTTTTTGTTGAATATCTCTATCAACATATTCTAGTATTTTTCCTTTTCTTTGCTATATGTTTAGAAATTGTTTTCTTGTCCATTCTCAACTTGTTTTTGTACAAAGCTTAACCATAGCTTGGATTCCTTGGTTGCCACTCGAACTATCGAGATGTAACACATCAAGGGGGTTCTGTTAGTTCTTGGAGAATTGTCTTGATTAGCTCGACTGGTGTTTGATGAAGTTCGAAGGTTGTTGTTGGTAGGTTTGTAGATTTTCTTGAACGAGAGAGAAATTAAAGCCATGAGTTTGTCAATCTCCTTTTCCTTTGACATTTCCTCATCTTCAGTAACCGTAGCAGGTTCTGGATCATAAGTAGGAGCAGAAGAGGTAACAATTGCTTTTCCTCTGTTTCTTGTAGACTGTTGTGGTCTGGTGGAGGAATATTGAGTATTTTGAGTAGGATGGTTTTGATGATGGTAAACTGGTTGTTGTTGAGCAACAAGTGCAAGTGGATTAGCAGTACGTGCTAGTCTTTCAGTTCGTATCTCATTGACTTCATTCTGGTGTTGCTTCAGAATGTCATAAAGCTTGTGATAGGAGACAGTCTTCAGCTCTTGACTCTGCTTAACAAGTGTCACAAACCTTTGCCATTCTGGTTGTAGTTGAAGTAAGAACTGGACATTCACTTGATGATTAGTAACATGACACTTATTTCGGACAAGCTCATTCATCATCTTGTAAAACCGTGAGTAATACGATTCAAGTGATTCACCATCTCGTGATGTGAATTTTCCAAACTCCCAATATAAATTGGTTTCAAGATCTTGAACATTAATTGATTCACCTTGTTTCAACCTTTCAATGGCTTTCCACATTTCACATGCATTCGGACAAGCATCAACTGTGGAGTAGATATCGTTATCTATCCCTGTGAGAATGATCTGAACGGCTTCAGCTTCAGCATTCAGTTGATCTCGTATGTCTTGTGAAACATTCTTATAGTTCTCCATATACCTCTCTGTAGTTGTTTCAGAACTACCTTCAGCAACTGGAACTGTTTTCTCAGCCCATTGATACGTGTATGGTGGATTTTGGAGACAATAGTGGATGAGTTCACTGTTAGGTTTGGTGTCAATGTATCTCTTGATTCTGGATTTCCACTGAACGTAATTACCCGGTGCTAACATTGGTGGACGATCTTTGCTACCCGCTTCCATGATAGCATTATGAAGAGCATTCGATGATTGAGTTTGCAAATTGGTATTTGAATTTGACATTTTGATGAAGTTGTGAATGGATATCGGATCTTAAGTGTTATGAAGTGATTGATTGTGGTTTTAAATGAATTAACGTTCACGGGATTTTACAAATCTTTGATTAAAACCGAGAAAAGAATCGTATCTTTCGCGGGATTTTACAAAATCAAGAAGAAACCGTGAATGAATAATTAATTGACGTTTCAAGTATGATTAAGTTGATTGTTGGTTTGATTTGGTTTGAGACAAAACGCAGTGAAGAAGAAATTTTGCCAGAGTTTCTGTCCAACAAAACGCAATATAGGTCTTCAAGGTAGACAAAACGCAGAAAGCAAATCGCAGTAAGGCACCTTAGACAAAACGCAGTGAATTCTTGAGACAAAACGCAACCAAGAAATGAAATGGACAGAGTCTCCCCTAGGCAAAACGCAATAAGGTCTCAATTAGGCAAAACGCAAGATTTGTTTGAGACGATTTGGATAGCAAAACGTTATGTACTTGTGGCAAAAAATGGTCTTCTATAAGGCTCAAAAAACGTAACAACAAAACGTTAGAGCAAATTGCAATGACTTCTTTGAGACAAAACGCAAGAAGTCTTTGGGCAAATCGCATCAATGAAATCAAACGCAATCAAGAACACCCCTTCAGTAAGTCAAAATGCAGCCAAGAAAAAAAATCATTCAAAACATTTTTTGAAAGCTCACAAAATGATGGTAAAAACACCTAATTATGATGCAAGAGATAGTTCTAATCTGAAAGTAAAAATCTTTAACACTTTGAACCAAAACAAGATCAATCTTGGATTTTTCTTGCTATTTTTTCGAACCAAAAAATAAACAAACCAATCCACGAATTTCACACAAACCAAACACAAATACAATACACCCCTGCAGCTCTGATGCCAAATGTAAACTATCCAAGCTATTTTCATTAATTGAAGATATAAATAGGGCATACAAAAAGCTATTGCAAGACTTTTTAGCATTGAAAGAGATTTGGAAGAAAAGCTTTTGATGTGGGAAATTAAATGAAATAATTAATGTTTGATCTAGAAAAAGTCTTCAATAACTCTTTGCGCTGCGGATGCTCTAAGTTTGAAGTCGAATAAGGTCTCAGTCGGGCTTTATTGCATCAGAAATATAAGACATCTAGTTGACGAATGGTATTTTAAATGCTACAACCATGTTCATTTATATTTGTTAATATGTTACTTTACAAAATGAGGTGAATGAGTTACTAGGATAGGTTGTGCTTTCTTTGGCGTGTAAATATTGTTTTATATGTAGTTTATCAGTGTTTGTTGAAATTGTTTGTAGTAATTTTTATATTGATCAACTTGTTATGGTGACCTGACTGTGACTCGAATAAAAAATATTCGCAAAGACATGATTGCTTGCTCTTCGTAAATTAAAAATCATCGTTGTTAAACGTGCATGAAAAATCATCCAAGTTCATAACAAAGTCAAGTTTGCATAAACCAAATGTAGTTGGGTTTAATATTTGGCCTTCGCTTTTTCAAAAATATTAATACGTGATTTTAAAAGACATGTGCAAACCTGCTCTCAAGTCACCAAAACTAAAATTTCCGTTGCACGCAAAACGATCATATATAGGCGCTCCGTGGCAACGCGCGGGTGAAAATCCTTATTAGATATATAAGTTGATATTTTTTTTGTAAAAGTTAGAAATTTGGCGACCAGTTACCCAACACATCATCAATGTTACCGGCTAATTGGTTAGTTGGCATTTATATTTATTTTGTTTATGACTAGGATCGCCAAGTCATTATATTTTGTACCGACATATAAGTTCTAAGTCAAACACATTTTGACAAACCAGTTACCATAAAATTCGTTTCCCGCAAATCAATTCAAACCCTAATTACCACCTAATTCTTTACTCTCCCCAGTTGTAAATGTGAAGTCGTTTAATTTGATACACTATGGTGAAAGGTGGTTCTTTAACATGATTCTTTTAACTTCAATATTTCTCGTTTTATACTGATTTTTTGTTGACTTTTTATGAACCCTAATTTTTTTAATCCTTAATTTTCAAGTAAAATTCCAGATCATGTATTTGATGTTAACCTTAAGCACGATGATATATTCATAACTGACCCATTTGGCTATATAAATGGTGATGAGAAACAAGTTACTCATGTAGACTTCAAATGTATGACATTCAATTAGTTTCATAAAGTTATTAGGAGACTTGTTCATGGTGTTCTTTATGGGTTGTATTATTGTACAGTTGGTAAGCCTATTCATTTAGAATTAAAAGAACTAAAAACAGATGAGGATGTTTACGAATTTCTGAGACTAGGGTATGAAAATAAATGGATAATTGACTTGTATTCATAAAACTTTGACTATGATATTCTTAACTTCATTGATGCTCCACAAAATGAGATTCAAAGTGAAAACAATGATGAGTGTTCATCTAGTGATGAACAAGAAGAAATTAAGTATTTTGATTTTTATAGTGTAGGTAAGGAAAATGTTGTAATAAAAAACATAACTACTCAAGATACTTTCTTAAACAATTTACTAAGCAATAGAGGTTAGTTTATATGATACATAGATGAACCAATAAAGAATGGCATGGATGATGCAATAGAAGACCCTTTTGCTAGTCATATTGATCTAAAACATAAAGTTAAAAATGGTGTTGTGTATCTTAAACATGAACCTACAATACCATGGAATGAAATGGAACCAGTTTTAGGCATGAGGTTTGAACATCCACAGCAGTTGAAATTAGCTTTAGCAAACTATGAGGTAGCTAATGGGTATTCATTGTAGTATGAATGAAATGAGTGGAAATGTTTACTAGTTCATTGTGGTAGGAATGTAGCAGAAGGAAGGTGTGCAAGGAAGAACACAATCAAAACAAATGCTTTAAAAAAGTAGTTTGATAAGGAAAATGAAATAATTTGATTCATGTTAAAAAATAGGGAAAGAAAAACTTTAAGAAACCAAACAAAACAACATCAGAAAAAGGAAATAACTTAGTTGTTAAAAAGTAGATTTCTTTTTCCAAACAATTGACTAGGTAGGCTGTTAAAGATGGTAAGTGTATAACCGGGTCTCAAGAGGTAAATATCAAAGCTGGTAAGGGTACTTCCAAGTATTTAAAGGGTGATTCTAAGTCTGGTAAGGGTGGGTCAAAGTCTAGAAAGGGTACTAGAAAGAATGGTGAGGGTAGTAGCAAGAATGGTGATGTTAGTAGCAAGGCTGACGAGGGGACAAGAAAGGCTAGTGAGGGGACAAGCAAAGCTACATCTCACCAAACCACTTTCTATTTTTAGAAAGTTTGCTACAAACTTCTATATTTCACTCACTTATTTCATTTCTAAAATGCCACATTTTCCATATACGCTTAACACATAATTATACAATTATTGACGTAGCAATGCATGCAACACGTCTTTCATTTCCATTATCACCACATGTGAACAAATGGAATACTTTAAAAACACCAAAAAAAAAAAACCCTCAAAAACCCCCAACTCACAATGAATGCCCATACACCTCAAAATGATATCAAGCACATAATTAACTCACTTAGCCCACATAAAATCACATAGCACAACACTTAAACACATAAATTGAACTCTTAGCCAATTCTAAAGGTATAACTGACCTGCTCAAATCACGGTTGTCACATTATCCCCTCCTTAGGGAAATCTCATCCCGAGATTTAATTAGCCGATTCAACATCATGATCAACAAATAACTGAGGGTACTTAGACTTCATATGATCTTCGCGCTCCCAAGTAAACTCGGAACCACGCTTTGAATTCCAACGAACTTTCACAAGTGCTATCTTACTACGCTTCAATTTCTTAATCTCACGGTCCATAATCTCTACGGGTTCTTCAACAAAACGTAAAGTCTTGTCTATTTTGATTTCATTCAGAGGCACATGCAAATTAGCATCCGCCAAACACTTCTTCAAATTTGACACATGGAATGTGTCATGCACACTACTCAACTCCTCGGGCAATCTTAACCGATAAGCTACAGGACCGATTCTTTCAAGAATCTCAAATGGCCCTACATACCTCGGTGCTAACTTACCCTTTTTCCAAAACAAATCACGCCTTTCCAAGGCGAAACCTTTAATAACACACGATCTCCTACCTCGAACTCCAACGGTTTACGCCTATTATCAGCATAGCTCTTTTGATGATCCCTTGCCGCTTTGAGCTTCTCCTTTATCAACACTTCCTTATCAGTTGTTTCCTGTACCAGTTCGGGTCCAATCAAACTACTTCCTCCAATCTCTGCCCATATAACAGGCGATCTACATTTCCTTCCATACAAAGCTTCGAACGGAGCACACCAAATGCTCAAATGATAACTACCACCAAAATCGATAACACATTCCCTCATTATATCCTCCAAAGTCCGAACCATACTTTCACTTTGTCCATCCGCTTGAGGATGCTAAGCAGTACTCAAATCTAATCGCGTCACTAACACTTTCTGCAGCGTCTGCCAAAACCACGAGGTAAATCATCCATCTAAATCTGAGTTGATCGTCACCAGAATTCCATTCCTTGCTATTATCTCATCACTATAAATCCTTGCCAACTTCACCTCTTGAAATCTCTTGTATAGCTAGAAAATGAGCTACTTGGTCAGTCTATCGACCATCACCCAAATCACATCATACTCACTACTTTGACCTTGGAAATTTACTGATAAAATCCATGGTGATTCTATCTCATTTTCACTCAAGTATCTCAGGCTGTTGCAGCAAGCCAAAAGTCTTTGACATCGCAGCTTTCACCTCTTAAACAGATCCAACAATTGCTAACATAGGTAACTATATCTTTTTTTACACGTGGCTACCAATACATGTCTCCAAGGTTATAGTACGTCTTATCCGCTCCCGGATGTACCAAGTACCTTGATGTATGAGCCTCATTCATTACTACCGTTCTCATCATTCCCTACTAACAGAACTCATATACGATCCATAAAGTACAAACTCTCGTCTTCCTTCCTCTCCATCTGTTGATCTAGACCATGTAGCTTTTCTGCAAGCACGTTCTCCTAATTAAACGCCTCACCCTGAGCTGCCAGTATCATTCCTTTTACTCCAGATTGAATTGTCATAGCCATTACCCGCACACGTTTAGGTTTTACCCGTTCCTTCCTACTCAATGCATCAGCCACCACATTTGCTTTACCCGGATGATAGCGGATTTCACACTCATAGTCACTAAATAGCTCAATCCACCTCCTCTGGCGCATATTCAACTCCTTCTGATCAAATATGTGTTGAAGGCTCTTATGATCCGTGTAGATGACACTCTTCGTACCATACAAATAATGTCTCCAAGTTTTAAGGGCAAACACCACTGCCCCCAATTCTAAGTCGTGCGTGGTATAATTCTTCTCATGGATCTTTAGCTGCCTTGATGCATAGGCAATTACTTTGCCCCTTTGCATGAGTATACAACCTAATCCCTGATTTGATGCATCACAGTAGACTACAAAATCTTCAACCCCATCAGGTAGTGACAATATCGGTGCATCACACAATTTACTCTTCAAAGTCTGAAATGCCTCTTCTTGTTCTACGCCCCATACATACTTCTTGTTTTTCTGAGTCAACGAAGTAAGGGGTTTAGCAATCTTAGAGAAGTTTGCGATAAAACGTAGGTAAGTAACCTGCCAATCCTAAGAATAATCATATTTCGGATGGTGTCGTA
This sequence comes from Tanacetum coccineum, assembly GCA_026074375.1. Taxonomy (NCBI): domain Eukaryota; kingdom Viridiplantae; phylum Streptophyta; class Magnoliopsida; order Asterales; family Asteraceae; genus Tanacetum; species Tanacetum coccineum. Next base: position 64,040 of record BQNB010002938.1, read on the forward strand.
GGTACTTCCCAATTCTTCACTGCCTCACACTAGTAACCTTAGCATACAACTTCTCCTTCCTCAGTAATTCCAACACTAACTTCAAATGAACTCCATGCTCCTCTTCTTAACAAACGACACTGGTGCTCCTTACGGAAAATGACTAGGTCGTATGAAACCCTTGTCTTGCAACTCTCGAAGTTGCTCAGACAATTCTTGCATTTCCAAGGGTGCTAGACGATATGGAGACTTCGCAACTGACGTCGCTCCATGAACCAAATCTATGCGGAACTCCACTTGTCGTCGTCGTGGTCATCGACAAGTCTTCCGGAAACACGTCAATAAAATCTCGTACGACAGAAATATCACTCAATTTTGATTCACCTACCTTAGTGTTCATTAAGGTTTCACGACTCCTGAGTACGTTCACCATGAACCCCAAAGTATCTCATCACCTTCAACGGTATCCCTAACCACCTTTCACATGCCAAATCTATCCACACATACCTCTGGCACCCCTAACCCATACCACAAGCCACATCAAAGCTTCCACGCCACAGAGTATCAATGACCTCCCAGTTACGAACAATCGAATATGAAAGCAAACTCATATCGAGTCAAAGGCAAGAAAAGCAAATAGGAGAGATTCCACAAATGCAAATAACGAGGAACTAAATGGACAAAGAATCCTTGAAAGAAAGATACTTATATGCCCCCGAGAGTAAACCGCACCAGAAGAAAATCAACAAGCGTACCACAACAAATGAACACATAAAAAAATCAATACTAAAGACGGAAATTCTTATACCAATTATCGACTTTACTCGAAAGACCAAATTAAATAATGTTTTTATAAAAATCGATTTAAATTAAGAAAGTCACTTTAAGTAAAAAAAATCATTTTAAATAATAATGAAATTGTCTTAAATGTAATCTTTGAAAAATTCATTCTGGTTGTCATAAAAATCTAGAGATGGTTATCTAATGGTATATCGTACCTTACCACTATGAATCACTTTAAACCTGCTTTTTATAATAAAAAAAATCTATTTTACAAAGATCGTTTTATACACAGTTTTCTCCAAACACCAACACAATACTTCCAAAGGGTTTTTATAATTAGACATCAATTATAAAATATGTTACTCAAACAAAGGACACCATAATACCAAAAGGGATCGTAAAACACCGTACAGACTCTAACACAATTCTATTGTTTGAAAACGAAAGAAAATACCAGGAACCATATACTCAAAATAAAATCAAACGAACTCGTACAAAAAAACTCATGCAAGACGTTACGTACCCAAAAGAAAACGTAAGGTCTTATCCAAAATAACGATCAACAGAGCAAACCTAAAAGCATCGATACTAACACATCACCAACGGGTTACGAAAACCAAGGGATATACAACCAAGGGAGTAATGATTCACACTAATATGTTAGGAACAATTAGTGCTTAAAAGAAACGTTTGATACTCATACGAGTAATCAATGCAACGAAAGAACTAACGAAACGCGCCTATAATCGAAAGAGCAGATTCCGAACAACCAATATACATCGAGACGTCGAATAGGAAAAATCAGGTATCCTTACTAACAAAGTACGATGAAAGGATGCTAAGCTTAGACTTAAGAAAAAAGAAATCCAAAAAAAAAACCGAGCAAACGAGCAACCTCTAAATAGGCAATATTTTATTCTATATCCACAAAAAAATACCCCCCCTAGATAGAAGGGAAACTTACTATCTCTACAACTCAACTTAACATATCCTCCAATTAGGGTAAGAGAATAATTCTCTACCCATACCACCATCCTTATCATGATCACACATATCAATAAAAAAACATATTACACTACCACCTTACAACCAAACACAAATAAATGCAATCATGGTCACAAGTCTACGTGTGTGATGCCTTTATAATTATGTTGGCCACCATAATTATAAGTGCCTCCTTTCACACGTGTACTCACTTCCAAGATTACCCATATCAATCATAATTCACATATAAGCACATATACCACATTGCACCTCTTAAACCACTCTAACTTAACACATAAAGGATGCTCCATCAAACAACTACTTACCTGTATCAAAATAAAGTCGAAACGACATAAAGGAACGAAGGTCTCGCAACAATTCCCAAAATACGAAATATCCGAAAGAAATAATCAATAACAACATGACGAGGTAAAGGACGGGATAAACTTATGTTGGGCCTCGCTTGGGTTTGACTTTGCCTCTGCAAGAATCACCCGACTCCGCGGGTCCAGCCCTATTACGCGCATCCGACAAATGATCAACTATCCTATCTCCTTCGGTTCCACAAGAGGCTCCTTATAACGCTTAAGTCCAGTTGGGAAAACGGTTCCCCAACGAGACTTCTTACGGGTGGGGGAAAAACATAGCTAAAATACTAAGAAAGTAATACATATCATATCAGATAATAGAAGGCAAAATAACTAAAATGATAACTTAGCAAAATACGAGATATATAAGCTATGCAAAAATAGAGGGAAAGCATAGCAGTTATAGCATTAAACACTTAAGCCCTAAATGCATCTACATGAAGGACCCCTAGGTTATAGTCTAGGCTCAACCACCTACTTCTCTATAACCAATGGCTCTGATACCAATCTGTCACACCCCGCCAAGGTGGAAACGCGAGGCGTAACGAGAAAGAATATCATCACAACACAATGGCGTCTATACATAGAATTCTATATGAAATAAATAAGTAAAGCATAGACACAAAGTGTCATAAAAATACCCATAAAAGTAACCAAAATCCAAAAGGCGTCTTTATTGATGAAACATAAGTTATCGCCAATAGAAAGACATGCAACAATTATCCATAATCCAAACAATGTAAAATTCAAGACAATAAAGCAATAAACTCCATGATATCCTACAGTCTCTTTCTAGCCACTTCTCTTTATCTTATTCCCATGATGCTCACCTGAAAATGATGCTTAAACGTCAACATAATGTTGGTGAGAGTCATAGGTTTAAGACACATATAACAATCCTTTAAAACCAATTACTATGATAAATAAAACATATCATAGCAGGACATTAAACGAATTATCATACAAGCTAACATGCAAACACACCAAACCATGTTGAGACGGTCACGCTCAACATCACAAACAAGGGAATGAAATGTGTCCCCCGATCCACAACAATGAGACAATCACGCTCACTATCAACAATCCACAGCAATGAGACGATCACGCTCATTACTAACAATCCATCAATGTCTTGAGACGGTCACGCTCAAGCACAACAAATAAGGGAACGGAATGTGTCCCATGATCCATATCACAATAGCAAGTAGCACATAACATACAATAGTCTCGTATAGCCCATGCCTCATTTAAAACACATTATCACAGTAACTAAAACATTTAATACTCATAGCATCATTTTTACCCCAAGAAAACATAAGAAAAATGGGCTATGAAACTCACCTGATGCTTTGCAGCTTCCACAAACACTATCACAAATCTAAACAATCAAAACAAACACGTGTTACATGCGACCAAGCCAATTGCTTATGCCCTTGTAACAATCATATGATGTATGTATAAGGTGTTTAATTACCCTCATGTGTCACCACGACACCATGCCTAACCTTAACTAAGATGTTTACACACTTTTCCAAAGTCTTACAATTTACCCGAAAACGCAGAATTTTGCCTATATCAACACATCCGTATGGTCAACCAACAGAACAAAACTCAGATTTTACCATTTTCTAAACCATACCTACTGAGCTTTATAAATTTTACCAAACATCACAGGTTCAATACCATGAGTCTACTAACTCCATGATTTTTTCACTAATTTATTTCCACTCTTAAGTGCCCCAAATAAAATTAAACTTTTAACTACTCAGTTTTGGATCTGATCGCACACTAAAAAGTTTGGACCTAAAAACCATACTTAGACTCCAAATAAGAAGCTCTCCTTTAGGAGATTTTTAATAGACACATAGAACTAAACTCCTGTAGAAGTTCTAAGCTAAATTCAAATTTTAAGTGGGGGTTTTACACCTCGTAATATGACCTAAATCTAACCCGAATTTGAATGACTTCCCGACCTTAAAAACCTTCAAGGCCGGATGTTCTGGAAACTAGAGTCTCTGAGCTACATCATAGATACCGGAAACTTGATAAAAGCTATTACCATCATCGAGATAACAGCCGAACAACACAGCCCTAAATTCTGCCATATTCTAAATCAAGTGCTAACGCGATCTAAACCCTAGCGAATACACCAACTCGCATCTAACTGATTACTAAGAACCCTAATTAGATTATAAAATTTAATTTAAAGAATATTACGAAACCCTAGATCCACCATAACTCTTGTTACATGAATTAAATCAATAATTAAACTAAACATACCTTAAAGTTTCTTCATAAAATCGAAACCTTAATTTTTCTTCTTCTTTTCTTGAGGTATTCGGCCGACTAATGCAAGAGAAGGGGAGGAAAATTTTGTTCTTAGGGTATTATGGGTTAGTTAATAATAATAGGAACAAAATGTCCCCTAATTTAGAGTCCTAGTTAAATTGGGCTTTGATTTTTTTTTTTCCTTATTTCCCCTAAAATTTATATTTTACTATTCATGTATAAAAAAATTATCTTTTATTAATTAATTAATTACCTTCAATGCCTCAAGTTTTTATAAAAACCCCAAGCTAATTGGAAAACCATTTTCTTTAAATTACTTTCTAAAAATAACTTTTTATTTCACCAACATACTTCCTATTTTTAGAAATTTCATTAAAACTCTTATATTTTACAAAACTCATTCCCTTCTCATAGGTCATATTTTCCACATTAACCCCACTTTCAAAACCCAATCTTATCTTAAATCACTAACACAAAAATACGTATACGTAATAATTACTTACACAATTAACACAAAACCGCTTAAATCACCAAAATTATTTCCTTGTCACTAAAAGTGAACGAAATGAACTCCACAAAATCCAACACAAATCCAATCCCAATGAGACGATCATGCTCAATGGATTGATTATCAAATCTCACATATCCCACACAACACACATAAACACGTATAAACACATATAACACATAACCCACTCATTGCAACAGATACATAAGCCAACACTAATAGTTTGACTAACATGCTCAAGTCATGGTTGTCACAATTAGGATATTCTTTGTTATGTCATCCAGCAAAGTTCGAAGCCCAGTTAATATACTATCACTAAACTTGTAAAGTTCATTTGATCGCATCAACCTGTTTCTCCCATTGTTGTAGACATAAATGAATCCTTGAGGGTCTTGATATGAAGTGTATGGGTCTCTTTTCCTGATGCCGAATTTGGTAGTTTCTGGCTAGGTGACGTTGATCTTCTTTTGGTAACTTTCGACTCCGAGTTGAAGATCTTCGACTCGCTTCTGAATAACCAGGGTTGGTGGGTTGGGCCATAGGGGCTCTTGGTAAACATTCTTAATTATTCGGCGAAGAATCGAAACAGTCATCGCCAGAGAAATTTGTAAGCCGATTCTGAACAACAAGGAGAAGCATGTCTTCGATGTCATTGATACGAAGACATGGAAAGTCGCCTTCCTTGAATCTATAAAGGTCGTTATCGGCTCTTCTTACCATAATCTCTTGCAGATACCCATACCCATGTTTCCTCATTAATTTAGGGGAAAGTGGGTGTCCTAACCGGATTTTTTGCCAGAATAGGAACTTTTTGTAAATATACATCAATGTCTTGAATTGCAGGCCTCGGACATATGCATAGAAGGTCATTAAACGATGTTCTCATCTAAATGAGAAATACCCCATAGTCATGTTTTATCATATGCGACTTTAACAGGAACCCATATATTTGGAACCATGTCTTTAATGCCTGGAAGATCATATTGAGCAGCCTTTGTCTTTGTGAGAGAAGTCGTGTAGGTCATAGTCGAAATACCTCCTTGCAGATACTTGAGATCATAGTATTTGAAAGAAGTAATCAAACATGTACTTTTTGAAGATTACTACTCATAACAAAAAGGTAGGGGTTTGGTAATATCGAATGATAGTCAACGCGCCTTCTGCATTTTCCCCAACAAGTTTTTTCTGAAAGAGCCTTTGTAACATTCTCAAAATTAATTCCAACTCAGCATAATTGAACTAGATGCCTTGAGAAGTCTGAACGCTATCCCTCAGCATGTTTCTTGAGTAAGATTATTGATTTTTAGACCGTTCATGATGAATGCAAAGAATTTTATTAGAGTCCTCATCAATTCATCAAAGGTCTTTGACGGTTTATCAGCAGATGATGCAAGAGTCATTAACCAGCTTTGATTTTATCCTTGTTGTGGAGTCTTGTCAACATTCCAATCAGGATTAGTAGGTTCTTGAGGTTGTGTAGGTTTGGTGAACCAGTCATGTTAGATGCAACCTTCTCCTTGGGTTCTTCATCATTCTTACCCAGGTTCTCCTCTTGATCTTGTGGAATATCCGAATCTACAACCTCAAACTCTGGTTTCTCTGATTGAATAGACTTTCTAGAAGATTTTTATTGAGACTTGTCGCCTTTGGATGAGCCATACTATGATTCTTTAGCTTTAGGACATGTTGCTGGTGCTGCATCCTTGCTAGTCTTCCTCTTCTTCAACCCTCGGTCTGATCTAGTGGAAGGGTCTTTATCATTGTCTTTTCGGCTTCTCTTTAACGAATAAACTTTACCATAAGTAGATAAGATAGTCTTGTCGAGATCATATGATTTTTTCAATCCTTCATAGCATTTTCTGTGTTCAGGAGCTGCCAGATAAGATTCACTTTTATCTATTTTGTCGATAAGAATCTTCTTCAACTTAAATTTTGTAAGTGTTGCAGCAGCCTCATATAACGATTGTGGTTGAGAAGACTCTTGGCTAGAATAGCGTCTTCAAGTGACTCTTTGACCATTTTTTGGATCACCAGGGGGGAAGTTAGATATCCAGTTGCCTGCTGCTTAGTCAGCTCAATCTGGTATGGAGTGCAGGGTGTATAGAGACGTATACGATGTGCTCGTGACCTATTTTATGTGGGAGATTATCTTCAGGGAGACTCTCCGTGGTCGATATATCAAGTGACCTAGAGTACGGGCTACTATACTAGGAGCATCTTGACTCTATCTCGAGACGACAACGGAGATACGAGCCCACGAGATGCGCTGGGCGGGATTTGTGGAGTCTCATCTCCACTGTGACTTTCAAAGCGCGAGCCACATTAGTCGCGATACGCGCTGCTCATATGTCTCTAAGTGGAGAGCACAATCTTCTATACATACTCAGACCATCTGATCTCTCATCTATTTTTCCACACGATAGCGCTGACAATGATTGTTGAGCCTCTGAAAGACACTGATAGCGCCCATTCAAAAGAAGTATGTTAGCATAAGACAGTGTGATTGGAGTCTAGCTTCTCTCAAACCTTTTTTTCTTTGTCTTGCATGGTTGGTGGAAGATTGGATTGTTCTTGTTGGAGGAGACTGAAGGATGGTAATTGATTGTGGGATGACGAGTAGAGAATACTGGTGATAAATCAGAGAATAACCGAGATAGGGTATTGTAAATAGTCGTAGGTCTGTTGGAGTTGGTACACGGAGACCCCTTTTCACACATGATGCCTGCCGAAGCTCCTACTCAACTTCTTATCGGCAGACACTCGCTATTTCCCACTATCCGCAATGGGCTCATCTCGCTGTATCACTCTCACTCTTAACAGAATTTCACAGATCAGAACCTAAATAACCATTTCTCAGATTTGCGGAACCGCCTACGTACTACAGAGTACTTTTCCTCGTGAGATCTCTAACTTTATCCGTGTGAGCATCGAACAACCAACACACACTCGATGTACACATAGAGCTCAGCAGACACTGCTATGACTTGTAATCGATCTTCGATTTTTCAATTCCCTTGTTGAACTTTTTAAAAGGGTTTCTGATGTGAAATGGGATTCAGTTAATGAGCATTGTGTATCAATTGTAGAAGCTGGTGACCCTCTGCTCATGAACAAGTAGAAAATTTTAAGAACTGCAATATTAGTCTTCGAGAGAGCGCCGTGCGAAGAGCGCGACGAGAGCATTTATACTTTGCGACTGGTATCTGTAATTCAATCTCATTCATCAGTCATCACCTTCTGGCTGTTACGGTCAGTTAGAGGAGGCCCACACTTTGTCCTCTTCATAATACAAATCAATTGGACGGGTTTAAAAAAGTGATGTTTCACCTTCACTGTCTTTCTTCAGTTCATCTCAGTTTTGAGCCTGATCAGATTCGGACCCTTACCTCATTCTACATCTGCTTTATCATGTTCAGAATTCGAGCAGCATACATTCAGGTCTGAGATTAGGTTTTGTCTTCATACACTGTCATTCTTGGTAGTGATCACTGCTTTCTACACACGGTTGACCTTGTTCGATTTGCCTGACATCTCATCATTATCCTCAAACATTCAAATCACTTAAGATGATTCTTCTATCTCTGTCACATCGGGGAACACTGGTTTAACACTATTCCTTCACGCGTTGGTAACAAAAGGTTTGATTCTTGGCAACGGACTTGGGAGTCAATTTTTGGTAACTGTAAGCTGGGAGGTCGCCTACGTAGAGAGAGAGGGGGGGGGGTCCTTGTGAAAAGCACAGATACTCTTCTTTTGTAATTCTTCAAATTAGCATTTCAGTTAACAGTGCGCGCGTTGAGATTACGCTATCAAAGTTACTCAAGTAGACATTCAACTTTTGCCTTCTTCCTTAGACACTGGTTTCACTCGGCGAAGAGTACTTAGAGAGACGACAGCGGGTGAGCAATAGCCTAGCGCGCCGTGCTTCATGGAAGAGCTTGTAGTAGTCCATACAGGGTACATGGAGATATTTAATATAGGGGTAGTTAAATAAGACTGTGGGATATTTATCTTTTAATAACTAGGATAGGTAGTGCTGTATGTTAGGTTGCACACACACAAGTTTTAAGAGACGTGATTGGTGCGCGTTTGACTCTTCGAATCTGTGGTAGAAGACAAGGTCTTAATATTGATTATTTGGTTCGAACTTGGAGACAGAGGGAGTTACTAATGATCGAGACAGTGTTTCGGTTAGTACTCTATGAGTGAGTCACAGACAGGAGATTGTCACACGAGTAGAATAATGAGTTGTAGGTGGAGTGTAGTGATGAGTGACACATGTAATATTTACAGGGAGTTGGTGTTTTTATTTTATAGGTGATGAAGATGTGGAGGTTGGGATGAAATGAGGGGGTAGAATTGTATGGAGTGGAGGAGGTGTTGATTGGTGTTGTGTTTAGGGATGGTTTGATGGGGTGTTTGGAGGAGATATGATGGGGGGGTGGAGTGGAGGGGAGGATTTCGGCTTTGGTTTAGGAAATTTGGTGGGATAAGTGAGATAATATTGGAGTCTGTGTAGTCTTATGTTAAAATAGATTGGGGTATAGGGATTTTATATAGTTTATTGTCTAATGGGGATGGGGTGTGTTTAATGAGGTATTTCAGTTATATTTTGGACAGAATGGGTCTTGAAGAGTGATTATTATACTTATAATGGGTGGTTTGGTGGTACAAATGAGGTAATTAGTGACTAGTTAGTTTGTAATTTGTTAGGAAGGTGTAGTTGTGCATTACTTCAAAGTCTTTGACCTTGTAATCTAGGGATGTTCTGAAGATACGATTATGCAGTCTTCAGATGATGATTTTGAATCTTAGGTTTGTCCATCTTGAGCCTGTAGAAAGTGTCATGCTTGTAACCAGATTCCAAACTGATAGCCATGTAGAACTTCTAGAACATCTGCATAATAGAAATGCATAGTAGCATGAGTCAGTAGCCAAGCATCCAACCCAACTTAAAATGTGGGCTTTCTTTGGAATCTTTCCAGGATTTGAGTCTTCTTGTTGCATTTTCAATGTCAGTCTTTTCTCCTTGAACAAGTTCCAGATCAAGTTTGTTTTGTTTGAGAAGTAATGAAAACATGATTCTTAAGCTTCTAAACGAGGTTTGAATTGTTCTTGAAGTCTTGACAAAAAATCAACAATGAGGAAGGGACACGTCGTTCGTGTGTGTATAAAAAAACAGGAAGGGGTTTTTGTTTAACTCTCTTGGGTTTTGCAAAAATGCCTCTAAGGGTTACTAAGCTCCAACTTCTTCTTAATAAACTTTACCTGTAGGTTTAAATTAAGTTACCAATAGCAAGAATAGCCCTTAAAAGTTTAGATATCAAGATTACACTCACATTTTGCAGTACTAAAATAACAGACTAACCCTACGAAAGAAATAATACCCCACAACTGACAACCCTTAAAGAATATAAACACATAAACAAATAAAGCCAATTGAGTTAAACTAATTAACTCCCCTTTAATTGTTAACCCTTTATTATTTAAAATCTTTTTCTGATTATCACATGAATAATTATGAAGAAGATATTTGAAATTTTCTCCCCCTCAAACAATGACCCGTTTTCTATTTAAAGAGTTGTAGTCATTGTTTGAGTGGTCAAATATCTTTTAAAAATAATTTTTCTGATGAATTCCTGAAGATGATTATATTATTTTTGAAAATCAACACCCTGAAAAATAAGATTTCTCTTATTTTGATTATAAAGCTGCACTGACCGTACACTTAATGGATGTAGAATAGGGAACACGGGTTTGTGATGCAAAGCTAATCACAAGCCTTTGCATGGACCATAATGTAGACCATAGACCGCGAGAATAAATTCCCGTTGAGAGGTCAAGTTTTCTTTTTGAAATACTTGCCTTTAAGATGATGACCGGGTTGCTATCCGAAATAATAGCAAGCCATTTTTGGCATGTTTTGAAAGCTTTTGAACTTCTGCTCGAACTTCATTTACAGCCTCGTATCATTATTGAATGACATTTCTAAGGCCGTAAATGTTATCGATTTTCAGAAGACATGCCAGAAATACATATTTTATATTTTTCTGATTTTTTTATTTTTTCTTTTCATTTTGAAAACTATATATAAATGAAAAATATTTTTGTGTTTTTATGTTTTCTTATGTACATATGATACAGGATATGAGTTACCACCATCACTCATCCGTTTCCTCTGCCAGACGTTTCAACGTTTCCAGAGACATGCTTCTCATACCGAGCTTTTCGATCAAGAAGTTGAATCTTTCTCTTGGCAAGGGTTTGGTGAAGATGTCAGCCAGTTGGTATTCAGTCCGGACAAAGTATAGCTCCACGATTCCATTTTCCACTTGCTCCTTTATAAAATGGTAGCGAACATCGATGTGCTTAGCTCGTGAGTGTTGAACATTGTTACAGCATAAGGCAATCGCACTTTTGTTGTCGCAGTACAGAGGAATCTTATTGAATTAAAAACCATAATCTGTTAGCTGTGAACGCATCCATAGGATTTGAGCACAACACCCAGATAAGGCAATATATTCAGCCTCTGTACTCGAGATGGCCGTGCACTTTTGCTTCTTGGACGACCAGCTAACAAGTTTGTCACCTAAGAACTGAGCGCTTCCAGATGTACTACGTCTAGTGTCCTGACACCCCGTGTGGTCTGCATCTGCATATGCTGTTAGAGACATACCGGTATCCTTCGAGTACCAGAGACCCATGTTAATGGTTCCCTTAAGGTATCGAAAGATCTGTTTTACCGCTTGTAAGTGCTTTTCGGTAGGCTTTGCCTGATACCGAGCACATAAGCAGACTGCATAGATAAGGTCAGGTCTACTAGATGTAAGATACATAAGGGATCCAATCATGCCTCAAAAAAGTATAGCATCAAGTGGTGTCCCCTGTAGATCTTCATCCAGTTTATTCTTTTCAGCCATGGGTGTGTCGACAGTATCAGTATATAACAAACCATATTTTTTAACAATTTTAGATGCATATTTAGATTGGTTTATAAAGATGCCTCTAGGACTTTGAGAAATTTATAATCCTAAAAAGAATAACATTTTCCCCCATTATTGACATCTTGAACTTAGTGGTCATCTGATTAGCAAACTCATTACACATGGCAATATTAGTGGATGCAAATATTATATCATCAACATAAATCTGTACCAGTAAATAGGTCATTCCTAACATGTCGTGTGAAGAGTGTTGGATCAAATTCACCTTTGGAGACATGTTGTAAGATTAGGAAGCTTGACAGCATGTCGTACCATGCACGTGGTGCTTCTTTGAGTCCGTAGAGGGCCTTTTTCAGCTTGTACACATGCGATGGGTTGTCCTAATCAACAAATCCTTCTGGTTGAGAAACATAGACCTCTTCTTTGAGCTCGCCATTAAAGAAAGCCGTTTTGACGTCTATTTGGTTGATCGTCGTATTCTTATGAGCGACATTTGCTATGAAGATTCGGATGGCCTCTATTCTAGAAACCGGTGCAAATGATTCCTCGAAATCAATTCCATCTTCTTTCTTGAATCCTTGAGCAGCTAGTCTAGCCTTATTTTTTAGTACCCTGCCAAATTCATCCGTCTTGGCCTTATAAATCCACTTTAGTTTGATCAATAACATTTTATCTGGACACGGCACCAATTCCCAAACTTCTAGTCTTTGAAATTCATGAATTTCTTCTTACATTGCATCGATCCATGATAGTTCAGTCATTGCTTGTTTAAAGTTATTTAGTTCTACAGAATTTAGGATTCTACAGTTTTCCCATAGTTGCAAGTTAGAGACGTAGAAGACGAGTAGTTAACCACAAGGAGGACTTGTTGCGTTTTCTTATGGAACAAATTTTTAATATAATCGATTAAATGGTTTATAATTTATCGATTGTTTATTTGTTCGTGATCGAGGTTTAGGGTTTCTAATTAAATTGATTTGCAAGATGGTATTTTTTGGCAACAAGGGTTAAAGAATATGTCGTCGATAGCGAAGTTTGACGTCGAAAAATTCAACGGGTCTAATGACTTCGGGTTGTGGCGTGTGAAGATGCGGTGTTTATTAATTCAACATGGTTGGGAGGCTGCGTTAGATCCATTCCTGGAAACCATGGCGGACGCTGAAAAGACTGCGGCGTTGAAGACGGAATGTCCTAAGGGCAATGTCGTGTGGTTCAAGAAAGCACCCAGTAGCCTTACTTTGTGCTTGATAATAACAAGGTGTTGAGGGAAGTCAACAAAGAAGATTTTGCGGCGGATGTTTGGTTAAAGTTGGAAACTTTGTATATGACAAAGTCTTTAGCCAATAAATTGTACTTAAAGAAGAAGTTGTTCACTTTCTATATGGATTTAGGTAAGAAATTATCTAAACATGTAGATGAGTTTAATAAGTTGATCGGTGACTTGGCGAACATAGGCGTTGATATTGATGACAAAGATCAAGTACTCATGTTACTTACGTCATTACCATCTTCATATGATAACTTTGTGGAGACATTGCTTTATGGAAGAGAGTTGCTCCTTTGAAAGATTTTTGGGGGGGGTTTTTCTTGTACTAAGCCTCAATCACGGGAGGTTAAAAAGAGGACAGATGCAAAGGAATTGATGAGATTAGGGTTATATTAAGAGGAGTCGGATCATCGGGTAATCAAGGACGTGGTAAGTTCGCAATCCGAAGTCGAAGGTAAAGGAACTTATAAACTGAAGTGTTACATATGCTATTCTAAGGATTACCTAAAGAAAGACTATCCAAAAAGGAACAAGAAGAAATCAACTGGCTTTGTCAAGAAGAATGCGGGATAGGGTTTTGGTGTGCATTCTGAGGGTTATGACAATGGTGACTTGTTGATGCGGTGGGTGAGGAAGGTTTCTTAAGTGGATCATGGACTCTGGTGGCTCCTTTCACATGACGCCTAGGAGGGACTTCTTGTTTGACTTTAAGGAGTTTAATGGTGGTACGGTTTTGCTCGGTAATAATAGAGCATGTGCCATCATGGGGATAGGGAAGGTGAGAGTACAAATGAAAGATGGTTCAAGTTTTGTGCTTGAGAATGTGCGTTACATTCCCGAGTTGAAGAGAAATTTGATATCTTTGGGCACTCTGGATCGAGAGGGCTATACCGTGAAGTTGCAGAATGGAAGAGTAAAGGTGATCAAGGGTTCTTTGATGGTTTTGTCAGGAACTATGAAGGGAAATTGTGTGTACTCCTTGGATGGCTGGGCTGAATCGGGTGAAGCTAGTGTTGGTATACAAGAAAAGGAAAGTCTTGCACAGGTGTGGCATAAACGCCTGGGTCACATTAGTGAAGCAGGCTTGCATGAACTGGAAAAAGAGAGGTGCTTGGGAATAAAGGTCTAGGTAAGCTCGAATTCTGTGAAAATTATGTTCTTAGAAAATCGACTTGGGTGAGTTTAGGTTGAGGTCAGCACATGACAAAGGGAGTTATAACTATGTCCAATAGCGTATCACTGGGGTCCTTTCACGTGGAATCGAAGAGTGGTTTTTACCGATACTTTCTTATCGAATTGTTGATGATTAATGCGAGATGGTTATTGTGAGTTCATTTTCTATAGAGACATAAGAATGAGGCGTTTAACAAGTTCAAGGAGTGAAAGTAGTTGGTGGAAAACCAGACAGGTACAAAACTGAAGAAACTAAGAACGGATAACGGTTTGGAGTTTTGTAATCAGGAATTTAATAACTTGTACAAGGAGAGCGGGATAGCAAGACATTTGACAGTTACAGGAACTCCTCAACAGACTGGTCTAGCTGAACGAATGAATCTGACGCTCTTAAACAAGGTTAGGTGTTTACTGATTTAGTCTGGTTTGCCAGATTCGTTCTGGGCAAAAGCAACGGTGACGGCAAGGCAAATCCGATCATAGGTCTCCATCGTACCAGCATTAGAAAGAAAACAACCTGTGTATTTATGGGTGCAGGGACATCCAGTGAGAAGGAGAGCGAGAGTAGGTGGAAGGAGGATATAGATGTGGGTGGGGAGATAGAGGGCGTTCTGTGATATATGTCTTTTCCGCGTTTGGGGTGTGGGTGACGTTTGCGTTGGGGTACTACTTGGAATCTATGGAATGGGGAGTACAAGCTCGATAGAGTTGACACTATATGAAAGGGCTCTGTAGTGTGGGTCAGAACGGCATGGGGTGCGTCTTTCTGTCATATATTCAGCTCAGAAGCGAGGGGGTATTTTTACCAGTATACAACTGAGGGTGTGAAGGATCATCCTCACCAATGACATCTCCTAACAAACACACATCCAAACCATCAAGGGTAGCCAAAATGAGTGTGAAACCCATTTGGAGAAAGAAAACAAACATTTGCAACACATCAAATGTACTCAATTCCACTTCACCAATACCAAAACCACTCACTCCTCATCATGAACCATCTCAAGAAAACAATCACCCCAATCAAACATTACCAAATCCTCACATCAAGGACACTTCCACATCACCTCTAGATGTTTCACATCCTCTACTTCCCATTTCACCCATTAATCCACATGAAACTCACACTCAATTTCCACCTCAAAGTGACAATCACACTCAACACAACCAAACTCAACACACATCATCTCTATCTCCAAGTAGAGAAAGCCTAGTTGATGACATCAATCAACTACAAGACCTATCAAACCTCTTAGCAATGCATCTCTCTCAACAACAAAACAACATCCCATCATCACCATACTCTCCAAACCTACCACACACCCTCAACATTGACCAAGTTGAAACTCATAGTGGGTATTGCCCATGTTGCATCTACAACCAAAAACAATTCCTTGCGTTGAGTGAGAGTATCAATTGGATTGAATATCTTCTCACACGACCACATCTACCACCTCAAGTTCAAAGAGACTATCCTTCCACAACCACCTCCGCTCCACACTCTCCATCAACAACCATCTAATCTCATAACATGCCTACAAATAATCGTCAAACCCTTTTGTGTCGCAAGCAAGTCAAAAATCCTTCTATGGCTATTTAGAATTTTTTTTATGATGTATGAATATGCTTCTAAAGCATACTTGTCTTCTTATTTCCTTGTATTCTTGTGTGTTGTTTACACACATTGCCTCAAATGAATGACTAATCCCTTGTTTGATGTTTGCTTGCAATTGCCATATTTTCTCTACTTGCTACATGTTAGAAATATTTGTATTGTTCTAACTCGTTTTTGTAGCCAAGAAACCATAGCTCGATTCCTTGGTGCCCTCGAACGAGGGGGAGCACACATCAAGGGGGAGCATTTGTTCCGTCGATTTTACTAGCAATTCTCGACGATGCCTTTTTGATTCTACAAAAGGGGGAGAAATAGATATAAAACTCACTAAATACTTGTTTAAAAATAATTGTACATTTAATGAGTTTAAGTTTTGTAATCATCAAAAAGGGGGAGATTGTTAATAGAAATAATGCCTAAAAACATTATTAATATTTTTCACATCCTTACATTTTGATAATCACAAAATATAAAAACATTCAATGAAAAATTAAAACATAAACAAGTAATTAGTGGTTAATATTCATTTCAAACTTATATCACTCCAATGTATGAATAAACAAATGCTTGATGCATTTTATGATCAAAGGAAACTTTTAAAAAATGTTATAAACTTTTTATAAACATCACAAAACATTTTTTACATTTAAAAAGAAATGTTTTATTCAAAATAAATATTTTGAATTTTAAATTTTCGGACCTAAAACAGCTAGAAATGGTCCTGTAAACACCTCCCCTGAATAGGACAAAAAAGGAGCGTCTGAATAAGGGGCGGCCCCCTTAATTACATGGGCGGCCCTCTTAATTTTAAAGGGGCCGGCACCCTATTTAAGGGGGCCGGCCATAGACCCCGCTCCTCCAGTCTGTCCTATAAATACTGGACTATTCCCTAACGTTTTTCTTACCTTTTGCACTCATTCTTTCTGCTTAAAACAGACCACATATCCTCTCTAAAATCCTTTGATCATTTAATCATTTAGCTTTGTTTCTAAGTGATCCAAGCTCAATTCCTCAAGTGCAAGTGAAGAATACTTCAATCATTTAGTGAAGAAGTATTACACCCCAAAATCCATATTACAATCTTGTTGCATCCATATCATACCTTATAAATCTTTTGTAAATCTTGTAAAGTTATGTAGTTGTTAGGATTTGGTGATTGTTGTAAGTATAGTTGGATCTTGATGATCCTAATTGTAATTGTGTGAAGAAGTAGTGAAGTAGTGAAGAAGTAGTGAAGTAGTGAAGAAGTTGTGAAGTTGTGAAGAAGTTGTAAAGTCGTGAAGAAGTCATGAAGTCATGAAGAAGTTGTGAAGTTGTGATAAAGTTGTGAAGTAGTGAACAAGTCGTGAAGTTGTGTTGTGATAGATTGGTTCTAGCTAAGATTAGAACTCGACATTTAGCTTTGTGTCGTAAATCGGTGTAAGCAACGTTGTGTACGGTTTTCTTCGCCATAAGGGAGTTTGTTGACATAGTGAAGAAAACTCTCGAGTTAAGTGCTCGGGGAGTGGAGTAGGGCGAAGAGGTGCTTCGTTACCGAACCACTTCACGTTATGGTTTGATTGTTCTTACTCTTATCTCTTGTCTTACTTTATCATTTCATACACTTATATTGTTCATATTGTGCAAGCATTGAATTCACAAAAAGTTGAATCTAAGTTTTACAAACAAACATAAACCTTAAATTAAAAAGAGGTAAACTATTCAACCCCCCTTCTAGTTTTCCACATAATGCTTCAATTGTCATAAGATGGGACATTTTGCAAGAGAATGCAGAGGTCCTAGGAATCAAGAAAGCAGGCCTAGGAATCAAGAAAGCTAAAAAAGAACTGTGAATGTGGAAGACACTTCTTCCAAAGCAATGGTGGCGTTTGATGAAGCAGGTTTTTATTGGAGTTTTATGGTGAGAGGAAAGTCCTTCGAAATTGGATTATGCTTTCTTCAGACCTCAGAGGCAAATAATCACAAAACATGTTGCTGAAATTGTATTAAATCATATGTAACTCTTAAATCTCAAATTTAAATGCTTATTGTGTAGAGTTTAATAATTCTGAGTTTGATCTAGCTACCTACAAAAGAGGTCTAGCTTATGTAGAAGAAGAACTTGCCTTCTACAAAAAGAATGAGGTTATGCTTTGCGACCAAATTGTTGTTTTAAAAAGAGATGCCTCATTTAGAGACTCAGAAATCAATGCTTTTAATATTCAGATAGAAAAACTTAAGAAAGAAAAGGAGAGCAATCAGATTAAAATTGATAAATTTGAAAATGCCTCTGAGAGCTTAGATAAATTAATAGTGAGTCAAATTTCTAATAACATTTAGAAAAGGTTATTATGGTTATAATGTTGTTCCACCTTAACACCTACGAAAGACTGTTTGAATCCCCCAACTTTGATTTGTCTAGCTATTGTCTTAAGGAGTTTCAAACAAGCCTAAATTTAAAGGTTGAGTTAATGTCAATAAAAGTGTTAGTGAAAATTCCTCAATGAGATAAGAAAAGAAACACTGGTGCCCTATAATTAAAATGAATTGGGTATTTTGATTATGTTGTGGATGAGTGTGGAAGAAATAGGTATCTGAAAATGATTCTACATTATTCTTGAGCCTAACTTGAGCAAGCTAAACATCTAGAAAATTAATGAAAACCCTGGGAATAACAGACAAACTGGAATGAAAAGAAAACTCAGAAATTAGGAGTTGGGTTTCAGTTTACAAAGAAAGCCTGTTTTGTGTGTGGGAGTTTTAGCCATCTAATTAAAGACTGAGATTTTCATGATAAAAAGATGGTACAAAAACCTGTAATGAACAATGTGCAAAAGGGAACTGGTCAAAGGGAATTTAGACCAGTTTGGAATAATGCTTTAAGGACTAATCATCAAAATTTCTCTAAGTCTAGGAGAAATTTTGCTCCAACAGCAGTTTAACTAAGTCTGGCATATGTTACCCATTTGTACTGCTAGGCAAGGTCTTCAAGAACAGCTGCCACCACTTTAGTTGCTGCTAGACCTATTAATATATCTGCACCCAAACTCTTTGTGAATGTTGCAAAAACTAAACCAAATGTTTTTCAAAAGGAGCAATCACTTTCCAGGAGACCTTTTAATCAACAAACAGCACTCAATAACAGAAGTTTGAATAACAAAGTTAATACTGCTAAAGTAAAATATGTTAATACTACTAAAGGAAAAAGGGTGACAAGTGCTGTTGGGAAACAAGGGATTAATGCTGTTAAGTCCTCAGCATGCTGGGTTTGGAGACCAAAAAGGAATATAGTTGATCATACCTCTAAAAATAGTGGATCATACATTTGTAAGCAATTTGACTATGTTGATCCAACAGGCAGACTCAAGTCAGTAATGGCTTGGGTCCCCAAGAGAAACTAATTCTATTTTGTTTGATATGCAGGGTGATCCACAAGTTACTTTGAAAGATACAAGAATTTTTGATAGTGGATGCTCCAGAATATGACAGAAACAAGTCTCTGCTTAACAGATTATCTCAAGACTATGATGGAGGATTTGTGGCATTTGCAGGCAGTTCTAAGGAGTAGAATAACTGAGTAATAGGTAAAATTAAAACTATTAAAAATAACTTTGAAGAATTGTATTCTTTGTGAAAGAAATTAAGTTTAACATTTTTAGTGTCTTACAGATGTGTGACAAGAAAATAGTGTTTTTTTCACTGAAGCTGAATGTTTATCTTTCTCCTTGATTTACAGCTACCTGATAAAATCAAGTTATGTTAAAATTCTCAGGAAAGATAATATGTACAGTTTTGACCTAAAGAATGTTGTTCCTTCAAAAGGTTTAACTTGTTTAATTGCAAAGGCCACAAATGATGAGTTTAATATGTGGCATAGGAGGCTTGGTCATATAAACTTTAAAACTATGAATAAACTTAGGAAAGGAAATCTTGTTAGAGGTTTACCTTTAAATATTTTTGAAAATGACCACTCATGTGTTGCTTGTCAGAAAGGAAAGCAACACAAAGCCTCTTATAAGCCCAAACTTGTGACTTCTGTCAGCCAACCTTTACAAATTTTGCATATGGACTTATTTGGACCAACCTTTGTAAAGACTATCATGGGTAAAGCATATTGCCTAGTGGTCACTGATGACTATAGCAGATTTAGTTGGGTTTTATTCTTAGCTAAAAAGGATAAGACTAATGGAATCCTTGAAAACTTTATCATAGGATAGAAAAACCAGTTGATCAAAAGTTAAACATCAGATGGTGACAAATGGAACTGAGTTTTTAAGAATTATGATTGAATCAGTTTGTTGGTATCAAGGGATTAGAGGGAATTCAATAATGCTGGACTCAAATCAAATGGAGTTAGCTAAAAGAAAAGAATAGGGACTTTCATAGAGGCAGCTAGTACTATGGTGCAGATTCACTATTACATATACCAATTTTGGGACTGAAGTAGTTAATACTGCTTTGTTATGTACAGAAACAGGGTATTAGTGGACCAACCTCAATTATAGACACCTTATGAATCTATTTATTGGTTAGAACACTCTCATTATAAGTTTTATTGAGGCCTTTGGCTGTCCAGTTACTATTCTTAACACCGTGATCACCTAGGCAAGTTTGATTGGAAAGGCTGATGATGTGGATTCCCTAGTTGGTTACATATAAGAAGCAAGGCTTTTAGTGTATTTTTATTAGCAGGAACTGGACGGTATGAGGAATAAACCTGAATGTATACTTCTGAAAATAAACCAAATGTTGTAGGAAGTGGACCAGAATGGCTGTTTGATATTGATACTCTAAAAAATTCTATGAATTATCATCCAGTAAATGCAAGAAATAAAACTAATGGGAATACAGGTTTAGAGACAAATTCTGATGCAAGACAAGTTGGAAAAGAAAATGTACCTGATCAGGAATACATCCTATTACCATTGCTGCATACAGGTTCCAATGTCCCTTTAAATTCTGAGAAGGATGAGTCCTTACCTAAAGATGATGCTGGAAAGAAGAATGAAGTTAAGGATTCAACAAAAGAAGCCAATATGAATGGCCCAGGGGAAGCAACTAACACTGACAGCACTAACAGACTTAATACTGTTAGTTTACCAGTTAATACTGTTAGTTCACCAGTTAATACTGTTAGCTCATCTTTTACTAATGTGGATCCTGGAAGAGCAAAAGAACAAAGGAATAAGTATGAAAGTTTGTTTGATCCTCTCATACCTGATTTAGAGGATACTACTGATCTTCAAGATACTAATATATTTGGAAGTGCATATGATGATGAATATGTAGGTGCAGAGGCTGACCTTAGCAACTTGGAAACAAACATGAGTGTTAGTTCTATTCCCACAACCAAAATCCATAAGGATCATCCTAAAGGCACAAATTCATTAGAGAGGTGGATTCTTTGCTGTACAACAAAAGTTTGCACAAGAGAATTGAAGTAGGATTAATATCCTTTATAAACAAGCAGAGAAGATCAAATCATTAATTTTTCCGAATTGTTTGTTTGCTTGTTTCTTCACAGAGGGAACCAAAAAAGGTAATCAGGCTGGGGATGATGAAAGTTGGGGTAGAGCTATGCTAAGAAGAGATTCTCTCGTTTTCAAACTAACTAATGTTTGGACACTGGGGATTTACCCTATGAAAGAAGGTCATTGGTACCAAATGGGCTCTTTAGAAACATGAGAGACAAAGAGGTTATTATGGTTAAGGATCAAAGCAAGGCTTGGTAGCCAGGGTTATAGACATAGAAGAAGTGTAGTTGTAGATTATGATGGAGGTTGTTGCTCGTGTTGGCTAGGATTGAAGCATCAGGTTACTTGTCAGCCTTTGCATCATTTATGGGTTTCGCTGTGTACTAAATATATGTAAAGAGTGCATTTTTATATAGCACTATTGAAGAGGAGGTTTATTATAACCAACCTCCAAGTTTTGTGGATCCAGAATTTCCAAATAGAGTGTACAAGGTAGAGAAAGCATTATATGGTCTTCATCAAACTCCTAGAGCCTAGTATGTAGCTTTATTACTTATTTATTAGAAAAATAGATCGAATAGAGGGACAATTGATAGACTTTATTCATAAAGAGATCAAGAATGTACATTCTACTTGTTCAAGTGTATGTAGATGACATATTTTTGGTTCTACAAGGTGTCGTACTGAGTTTGAGCAGCTTATGCATAAAAGATTTCAGATGAGCTCCATGGGGGAACTCACTTTCTTTTTAGGTCTGCAGATTAAGCAGATAAAAGATGGCATATTTCTCAGTCAGGACAAATATGTATATGACATCTTAAAGAAGTTTGGCTTTTCTAATGTAAAGACAACAAGTACTCCAATGGAGACACACAAGCCCTTATTATAAGATACAGCTGGTACAGATGTGGATGTCTACTTATATAGGTTCATGATTGGATCATTAAGGTACTTAACATCTTCCAGGCCAGATATTATGTTTGCTGTGTGTGCTTGCTCCAGATTTTAGGTTCAACCAAAAGTTTCTCATATGCATGCAGTGAAGAGAATCTTTAGATATCTTAAAGGTCAACCCACTTTGGGCCTTTGGTATCCTAAGGATTCACCTATGGATTTGATAGCCTATTCTGATAGTGACTATGTTGGTGCTAGTATTGATAGAAAATCTACAACTGGAGGTTGTTAGTTCTTAGGTTGTAGGCTAATCTCATGGCAGTGCAAGAAACAAACAATTGTGGCTAATTCAACAACTAAAGCAGAATACATTGCTGCTTACAACTGCTATGGACAGGTTCTTTGGCTTCAAAATCAATTACTTGATTATGGTTACAACTTTATGAAGACACAGATTCATGTGGATAATGAAAGTGCAATCTGTGTGGTGAAAAATCCTGTTTATCATTCAAAGACCAAGCACATAGAAATCAGGCATCACTTCATTAGAGATTCCCATGAGAAAAAGTTGATTGAAATGGTCAAGATTCATACAGACTACAATGTTGCAGATCTTCTTACTAAAGCCTTTGATGTGACTAGGTTTCAGTTTTTGATTGCAAGCATTAGTATGCTTAATCCTTAAAGCATGAATTAAGGGAAGGATTAACAGTTTTTAACTTCTATTCATGGGTTATACATAAATATGGATCCTTATGAATTCTCACATGTATATCTAGTCTTTTCTAGTGTGTTTGTGATGAATAGAGGCATGTTGTTGTATAATTATTGAAGACAAAATTAAAACTGTTAGAGCAAATGTTAATATTGTTAGTCAAAAATTAATACTGCTAGTTCTACTTAAAACTGCTAAAGTTAAAACTGTTAGTCAAAATTAATACTGCTAGTCAAGAAAATGCTTTGGATTGTGTTTTTCTTGGTTTTGGACTAACATTTTCAGGATAAGCAAAATTGATTGTCTATTATAAATTGAAGTATTGTTTGAGGGGAGGCTCATGATGTCTATTATGCACTCAAGTATGATTGGAAAAATTTGTAACATCAGAAAAAAGTGTCAAACACATAGGAAAATCAAAAGAGGTCGGGACACTAAGGTACCTCAGTCTGGTGGTCCCCCTGACAAAGGTTGGTGATGAGGCTGTCCATAAGGAGTTGGGTGATAGAATGGAAAGGGCTGCCACTACTGCTTCTAGCTTTGAAGCAGAGCAGGACAGTGGTAACATAAACTAAGACCCAATCCATGGCAACACTTAATGAATTAAGTCCTTTGGGATTTGGTTCAGGTAGTGGTCCCAGGTGCCAAGTTACCATATTGGGGATGTAGATGCTCAAACTAGGTTTGAGGCTGCATCTAAAAGTCCAAAGATCCACCTCTCTCAAGAGGTTACACACTTGGAAGTGGGGAGGACAGTATGCAACAAATGGAATTGATGGAATTTATACAATAATTGTGTGACTTGGTGAGCAAAAAGAATAGAGAGAAATTGTGAGATCAAAAACAGAAAGAGAGTTGTGTGAAAAACAGACAAAGTGAATTGGTGAGCAAAAAGAATTGAGAGATAATATGTGAGCATAAAAATAGAAAGAGAGAAAGTGAGATTGGTGATGGAAAAGCTCTTTGGAGGAATTTCAAGTTAGTATTGGTCTCTTCAAGTAAGTACTACTGGGCATTACTTAGTACTGCTAACCATCTTTTAGTATTACTTGGTACTGCTGGGTATTGCTTAGTACTGCTAACCATCTTTTAGTACTGCTGGGCTTAAAGTTAGTACTGCTAGGCTAATTTTAGTACTGCTAGAAGACCGTTAGTACTGTTTGACCCATAACTAAATTTCCTTCCCAATTTCTAGCCGTTGCTAAATTTCCGCCAACTGCCATACTTATAGGCTATAGGGTTTGACTAATTGAAGATTTCTTGATCTTTCTATACTCTTAAAAGATTTCTTCAAATAAGTTCAAATCTTCTTCAGTCGGTGGCGCTTTAAACTCTTAAATACTCTCTCAAATATCAATTAACTCTCCCAAACATTCATACTCTCTCTCACAAACATATCCCAGAACCTTACTCAACTTTCTATTCATCAAATGGCTACTTTGGAGTTTTGCGACAAGCACAACATGGTGGCACACTTGGAGAAACTAGAGGGCAGTGCAGAGTTTCATCAGATCATTAGAAACCCTAATTCCTAAAAAAAAAAAGAAATAGTCTGGTGTACACAATAGCAACATAGAAGGTTATGTAAAAAAAGTAGCAACAGGTTGCGTGACATGACATGGGTTTCATGTTTCTGGTTATCAAGCGATTCGTGCTTATCAGAAGTTTGATTATTTATGCGAGTTTCTTGGTGATAGTGAGATAGAAGTTGTGACAAGATGAAGCACAATCTGTCTTATTATAAAAGATGTTGTGTTTGATACTTGATCAGGAGAAGATTTGTAGGGTTTTCATTGAAAAACAAGTCACCGTTACTGGTCTTATAGTGATGTTGATGCGTGTTCTAAAGTTTTAGACAATGGAACTAAATGTAGTTATAATAGATATATGCTGCTGTGAAGTCGATGAGAATGATGTTTCTGATTCTTGACACGAAGAGCAAGGTACAGTAGGTATGGTTCATGTGTTTATACTGCTTGTTGGTTAATATTGCTCACAAAGGAACTTAGTACTGCTCATTAATGCTGCTGTCATGGAAAGCGTTTGATGTTGGGTTTGGTTTGCTAGTACGTAGATCTGCTTGTTGAACAGCGAACTGAGTAAACCCTAATTTATTTTTAGGGTTTGTGCTTTATTGTCATGGGTTAATGCTACTGGTAAGTAATATTTGCATATGAGCTGCTCATTTAAATTTGTGTCACTAATAGCAGTTTATACTACTAGAAGAATATGTATTGATGAAGAACCTGTGATACAAATGATTAAAACCTTACTAAAGTTGACTTAAACTTTTGAACCCTATGATTTGTGGTGATCAAGGCGTGCTTAAGTACACAATTTTTTTGGCTGAAAGATAATCGCGCAAAGTCAGAAGTTTATATGGGTTGTGCTATTCTAATGGGCCGATATGTTAACAACAAGATGTTGGGTTGATATTTTACAATAATTATCGGGCTTCATCTCAACAATTTGGGCCGAGTTCCTTATGACAGTTGGATTTGGATCAGAATTTATTAGGTGCAAGCTGCTTCATGTTTGAATTAATAGTGCTGCTTATTAATACTGCTAGCTTTAAAAGTAGTGAGGTTTATACTACAAGGCTTGATTTTTGTACTAGCAAGAGTACTTTATACGCTAGTAGTTCGTCCAAATGTATGGCCAAAAGACGCATTAGGATCTCGGATAGAACTAATTTGTCATAATAGTTTATCTTATTTATTTTATGGCTGTTTTGTAGATTATTTGAATATGTGAAATTACGAAACAGTTAATTATCATTAAGTTTGATGTTGTAGTTGATTTCACAGATGCTGGTTTCTATCATATCATAAAAGTTCATGTTTATAGCAAGGACATTGACTTATAAAGATAACATGTTCATGCTTTACAAACGGTGTGACGAAGGACTTGACGAATCTTCTAGCAAAGTGTGATATCTAACTTATGTGCACAATGCTCCATTTGCTATTCACTTTAGGTGTTACGTTTTTGTGCTCAGTAGCTCTATAGAAGATGAGGATTTTGTCAGAGTGTTGCATCTACTTATATTTCACATATATAATTATAAGTTCGAAGTCACGTGGATGAGTACAAGACATCAGGATACAATTTAGGTTAATCTACTTCTACAAAATTGTTATACTTAGTTTTCCTTCATCATAATCATTACATAGAGCCTAAAAAAATTTAAAATAATCAAGAGTGGTTAACATATGGGTTTTCGGGGGAAGCTTATAATTAAAATGTTTAACCATTTATAACTACTCAAGTGAAGGAATTTTACTCCTACTAGCCTTTGTTACACTGCTAGTGTAAGTTTCTACTGCTAAAGTTCATTTTTCTATGTGCGTAATGGAGGGACAATTTGGGTCATTGGAATACATGGAATAGAATGTAATATTGGTTCGTAGTTGTGAAGATCAAAGTTGCATACTATTGTAGACCCCATTTGATATACAAAAGGGGAAAGAAGATTTGATTATTGCAACATTAGATCAATGGTACTTAAGAAGTTTTCATATCGTATATTAAACGTCAGAGGAAGTCGTGCTTATCAGGGTTTTGTCATTATCAACTAGGGGAAGATTGTTGGGAATTATATTTGAGATGATAAACAAAACACGAATAAAACAAGATGGAAACAAAAGACCAAAGTCTCATTGTGGGATTCTACAAGATGTAGAAGAAATATATGATTTGGTCAAAAAGATCGCTAAAGATAAAAAAAATTGATATACTCCATTAAATTTAACTTTTTAATAGTTTCCATGTAAAGCAATGAATCCCTATGCAATAAAAGGATGTCCAAGCATATTGTTTAAGCATCCAGAAAAGTATGTGTCTCAATGAGAGGTTGACTAAAAGAAACCGTGTGTGTTACATGTATTATTTATGTTTAGTTATAGTTGTAGGACGTTCTATAGTTTAGCCTCAAGGATTGTAAATCCCTGTTACTAGTTAGAGTAACCGATCTATTCTGATCAAATAGTATTTGGGGCTGTGATGAATAAAAGAAAAACCTTGAAGTAACTTTGATTCTATGTTATTATTCCGTTGTGCAAATTTATTAATCATTGTTATTTCGATCCTAGATAAAGTTCTAATAAAACTGAGCTTAAACGATCATATTAGTTTCCACAAATGCCATTAGCAACAATTAGAAATCGTTGCTAAATTATGTATTTAGCATCTAATTTTAGCAACGAAATTGTTAACAAAGTTGCAATTTTTTTAGCAACAAAAAAATTAGTTGGTACTTATAGAAATGACCATAAATATTTGTTGCTAATTTAGCAACCACTAAGCAATTTTGAAGCATTCTTAAATTAGCAACCGTCGAATTAGCAACTAACGCTAATTTTGGGAAGAACAGGCCTAAGAACCCTGCGGGCCATACCTTCCACCATCCATTCAATGATGAAATTCCCCACTCTGAAGGGAATTGCCACCTTGGTCACCCGATCGGTAATTATATCAGAATGCAGGCATTTGGAAAAGAAACAGGTGATCGAAGAAGGAAAGAGAGAGGAGGCCAAGACAAGGGCGGTCAACATGACGGAGGAAGTATTAGTGAACCCGACATTCCCAGATCAGTTGGTTGTTATAGGCGAAGGACTCCCAAGACATGCAAGTCCCAATTGAGACTCCTATTGAAGGACAACATTGACATATTTTTCTTAGAACCCGCAGATATAACGGGAGTTCCTCGGAGGGTCATAGAACATAATTTGAATGTCAATGACTCCATCGATCCAGAACGCCAGAAATGGAAGGTCTTAGCGCCTGAAAAGAGCGACGCAGTGGCAAAGGATGTCGACGAATGGGTCAAGTCCAGTATTGTCCGACCAGTCAGGTACCCCACCTGGATTTCCAATTCGATACTTGTCAAAAAATGTGATGGAGCATGGAGAATGTGCATCGGTTTTAAGAATCTGAACTCAACCTGTCCAAAGGATTTCTACCCCCTTCCCAACATCGATTGCAAGGTAGAGTCCGTAATGGGTTTCAAATACAAATGCTTCTTGGATGCCTACAAGGGTTATCACCAGATTCAGATGTCGAAGGAAGATGAGGAGAAGACGACGTTCTATATGGACCAAGGAACATATTGCTACACCAAGATGCCATTCGGACTAAAAAACGCAGGGGCCACATACCAACGACTGATAGACTCGACCTTCCAATCACAGATTGGAAGAAATTTGGAGGCATATGTGGACGACATGGTAATAAAGAGTAATGACAAAAAAATGTTTTTGGCAGATGTGGCAGAAACATTCGACAACTTGAGGAAAATAAACATGAAGCTAAATTCGAAAAATGCTCTTTTGGAGTCGAAGAGGGTAAATTCTTAGGCTATATGGTGACTTCCGAAGGGATCTGTGCTAACCCTAAGAAGACCAGAATTCTGGCCGACCTACATTCACCTCGTACGCTAAAAGAGATGCAGAGTCTTGCCGGGAAACTTGTGGCTCTAAATAGGTTCCTAGCAAAGCCAGCAGAAAGATCTCTCCCTTTCTTCAACACGCTTAAAAACATAACGAAAGAGAACAAACATGAGTACAAGTGGACTATCGAGGCCGAAGAGGCTTTTAAAAAGTTGAAGAGGTTCATCATAAAGCTTTCGTCTCTTACCCTCCATTTCCGAAAGAAACTTTGGACGCGTACCTGGCGGTATCAAAGGAGGCGGTAAGTTCTGTTCTACTTACAGATCAAAAAGGGAAACAGAGCCCCATCCATTATGTTAGCCGTACTCTAAACGAGGCAGAAAGAAATTATGCCCCTATGGAAAAGTTAGCGTTGTCGCTAGTACACATGACAAGGAGGTTGAGGCGGTATTTTGAAGCTCATCCAGTGAAAGTTATCACCGATCAACCTTACCAAAAGAGAAGCCTCGGGGAAGTTGGCAAAATATGTCATTGAGCTAGGGGTATACAACATCACGTTTGAACCAAGAAATTCCATAAAAGCACAAGTGTTGGCAGACTTTATAACCGAAACACCAAACAGAGAGTCACCAGAAGGGTACTTCCGAACACAAGAGGTAGCGCCTAAGAGGGACGATACTGAGGAGTGGACATTGTTTACGGACGGGGAGTCCAGTGTGAAAGAATCCGGTGCGGGTCTAGTTTTGATTGGTCTTAGTGGTGTTGAACACACTTACGCTCTCCGTTTAACATTTGACAACACCAACAATGAAGAAGAATACGAAGCACTTCTGGCAGGGCTAAGAACTGCAAGGGGGATGAACATACAAAACATAGAAATAAAAGTTCACTCTAAGTTGGTCGCCGTCAGATAAACAGGAATTACGTAGCCAGCAGTGATAGCATGATAAAATACCTGGAAAAGGCGAAGGAATACATCGCTTGCTTCAAGTCTTTCTCCATAAAAAACATCCCGGGGAATCAAAATCAGAAGGCCGATGTGCTTAGTAAGCTTGCCTCGCTAGCTTTCAATCATTTAACCAAGGAAGTCCTAGTCGAGGTTTTGAATGAACGATCTATGGAAGTGATAGAGATCAACAATGTGGTTGAAGAGGAAGGTGACAATTGGATGACCCCAATCATCAAATGCTTGGAAAAAGAGGTGTGGCCAAAGGATAAGAACGAGGATCGCAACCTGCAGGTGAAGATCAACCAATACATAATGGAAGACGAGGTGCTTTTAAAAAAAATCCTATTTGGTTCCCATGCATGATTTTTCGGAAGGTAAAACCTAAAAAGTATTTTTTATAAAACTAAAAACTATTTTTTTGTATTTTTATAAAACATTTTTCTATTTTTTATGTATTTTCGAATTTTGTTTAAAACTTAGAAAATTCATTAAAATAATCTACTTTTTATGGAAAAAATTACCAAAAAATTCAGGGAAATCGAAAAAGCTATAAAAGATCAAAGGAAAAAGAAGAAACAAAGCTCCAGCTTAACAAGATAAGCTAAGGAAAAAGCAATATAAAGCTACGATATGAAAATGGCCTTAAGGCCCAACTGTGGTATAAAGAATTAATGAAAAGAAATCTCATGAATTGAGCTATTGAATCACAATGGTAATACGTTGGTTATGTGTGGGAGGTCACGGTTCAAGATTCCTAACACCCCCTTTTGAATTTTTATTTTTATTTTTGCAAACTAAAGCTAAAACCTATTAAGCAAACATTTTTAAGCAACTTTAATAAAAGCAACTCTAACTGAAACTCAAAAATAGGCTCTCAAAGAGCTTTTTAAGATCTGACCTCAGAAAGTGAGCTTTTGATCACTTACAAGCTTATTTTAACTAAAAGAAACTTGCCACTACAGCTTATATTAAGCTCATTTTCAAACTAAAAACTGTTCTAGGAGCTTATGATCCTACTAACTAGAATGAAAAGCTAATTGAACTGAAACACTATAAGCTAGCTGAAATTTGAAGATCTAAAAGCTATCTCAGTATGAACACTTAAAAACTCAAAATCAAATTAAGTTATTAAGCTCATTAAGCTATGACAGAAGCTTAGCTTTTATCATTACTCTACCACTAATAAACTTTCATTATCAAACCATAAAATTGAAGCTTACAAGAGCTAAAAATCTAAAATATAGATTCAATAAATTCTCTTACAACTGTTTTTGATGACATTTTTGAGGCTTTTTATGAACTTTTGACATCAAATGTACCTAAGAGTAACTAAAAATTAGAAAACAAGTTAATCTAAGTTAAGCTATTTTAACCTAGTTCTACTGAACTTTAACAATCTAAAAGCTAATTAAACTTGCTAAAAGCTTTTGGAAAAGATAGCAATACTAACTGTTGTTAGTATTGCTGATGCAAATGACAAGGCACAAAACTAATATGCAGGTGTCCAAAATGGTTTCTCCTGCATTACACACTCTATTTGAGTGCTTTTGAACACAATGCAACCACTGTCCAAGCTTAAGAAGCTTGAATTAAGATTTTAGCAAACAAAGAAAAGTGAAAAAGGTCCCCCCTGGTGCTTAGACATACAAATAGCCACAAAGTGATTTTAAGCTTAAACTAACTTAGCAAATCTTTTTAAAACTTAATCGAATATGCAAATAAAGTTGACCAAAGAGAAATTTCCAAGTTACTTTGACTATTTAAAGTCAAAACACACTAAACCAAACACTCATTTATACTTAGACAGATTTCATTTGGGCTTATGAAATTAAAATCCAATTGACAAAACCTTATTACCAGATATTAATTAGCTTATAACAGGCTTAACAAACATAAATCAACAACTAATTAAGCTAGAATCAAAGTTTTTAAAGACTAAACTAATTATTTTTGGCTTTTTAGTGATTCTTAAGACAATAATGAAAATTTAAGAGTTAAGCTACCTAAACTAAAAACAGATGAAAATTTATAACTAATAAGCACAAAGAGATAACTAATAAGCAACTAGATTAAGCAAATAAGCAGATCTACACTAATAAGCAATTATTAAGCTATAAATTAAAGAACAAAATGAAATTAAATGAGGACTTACTAGAGGCTTCAGCTAAACAGAAGCTAAAGGGCTCAAATGAGCTTATCAACAGCTCTGGCTTATCCTAAGATAAGCCAGTAAAGTCATTGGGAGCTCTTCCATTGTAAGCTCCCCTTCCATAAGCTCTTAAATCAATAAGCAAAGGTATTTAGGTTTAACTGATTTCTAGTTTAAGTATGATTTAGGGACTTGATTAAACAAGCTCAATCACTAGCTTATAGACTAGTGAGAGCTAGACTAAGCTTAAATGAGCTTATGAGTAACAGTAGCATGAGTATAAGAGCTTATGACAAATTTAGCTTAAAGAGAAAGAAACTTTTCATTAACTAACTTTTGATTACATTAACTGAATTTGATTACAATGCTTGAAAAAGGAAACGGAAAATGAAATTTACTCAAGCTAAAACTAAAGCTAATTTAAGCTAAAAAAATTCTTAAAGCTAAAAACTAGAAATTTTTTAAAAAGGTGCCTTGTGTGTATGTGAGGTGTGCTATTTATAGCCACCTGCTGAAGGTTATAGCCTCTTGCTTTCTTCCCACGCTCCTTCTAATCTCACCCCTTGAATTCCTTCAATGATTGGATCTCTAATTATGTTCGTTGGATCATATTTGTGCACACACGGATTGCCAATGTGGCAATCCGTGATGTGACCCCTGTGCTTCTTTTGAGAGTAGCCCGAGTATAAAAATCCACTCCTTGTGTGTTTTCTCATGTCCAACGTGGCATTCCCCTTGTGGGTTTCAACCAATAAGAGAGGTTTGTGACGTTTTAACTCTGCCATTGTGTAAATGATACCATGAATTGTCCTTTGTACCCTTTAATTTAAGCTTGCCCTTTGTTTTGATCATGTGGGTAAAATGGGAGTGACGGGTGAATAGTGGAAACAAACTTTCGCGCCTTTTTTTTATAACTGAAGGGTAAAACGGGTGGTGTGAGTTTGAGCTATTGGCAAGTTTGGCCCTTGTCTTTATGATTTTGCAATTTAAATCAAAGGGTGTAAAGGTTTGAAAATGACATAATCAGTCCCTGGAGTTTTATAAAAAGGGATATGGGCCTAGGTATTGGGCTTTTGGGCTAGGGCTTTGGTTTTATTATTTCCGGGTAAAGGGTTAAGGAAAATAGACCCATTTAGTTCTCAAGGACTATTTGTGTAATTGTTGAAACTTAAGGGACTGAATTTGAAACTTTTGGAATTTTTGTCCTTTAGTGTTTAACTTTTGTTGACTTAGGGTTGACTTTTTGACTTTGGCTTGATTTCCCGGCTTCTTTTGCGCTCTTCCGTTCTTGTGTCCGTGTTTGCCCGTTTTTGATGGTTTTCTTGTGGTTTTTGTCTTATCCGTACCTGCACACACAAAACACAAAAACAAGTATATCTTTGCCATTTTTAGTGTGTTTTTGGGCTTAATTGGGCCTTTTAAGGTATAAATGGATATGTGTATTTTACACCTATCACTTACTTCAAGTCTTTATCCATCAAAAACATCCTGAGGAATCAAAATCAGAAGGCCGATGTGCTTAGTAAGCTAGCCTCGCTATCTTTTAATCATTTAACCAAAGAAGTCCTAGTCGAGGTTTTAAATGAACGATCTATGGAAGTGAAAGAGATCAACAATGTGGTTGAAGAGGAAGGAGACAATTGGATGACCCCAATCATCCAATGCTTGGAAAAAGAGGTGTGGCCAAAGGATAAGAACAAATCTCGCAACCTGCAGGTGAAGTTCAACCAATACACAATGGAACACGAGGTGCTTTTAAAAAAAATCCTATTTGGTTCCCATGCTCAGATGTGTAGGCCCACTACAAGCAAATTATGTTATCCGAGAGATCCACATGGGATCGTGCGACATGCATTCTGGCCCTCGTGCCGTTTTTAGAAAAGCAATAAGACAAGGATACTATTGGCCCACCATGCACAAAGACGCCAAGAAGGAAATCTAAAAGTGTGATTCATGTCAAATACACTCGGCAGTACCCAAACTCCTCAAAACGTTCATGACTTCCATCATGGCCCCATGGCCATTTTTTCAATGGGACATGGACATCCTTGGACCTATCCCTCAAGCTGCCGAAAGGGTTAAATATGTAATCATGGCAATCGATTATTTCACCAAATGGATTGAAGCTAAACAGCTGGCCAAAATCATGTAAGGAAGTAATACGTTTTGTCTTAGAGAACATAATTTTCAGGTTTGGCCTCCCTTGGATAAATTGTCACGGATAATGGTACCCAGTTTTTGAATGATCCGTTTAAGATTTGGTGCTCAAGACTGAATATCCAACAGATGAACACTAGTGTTGCTCACCTCCAAGCTAACAAACTGGTTGAAAGGGAAAACGAAATCCTAATGGAAGAGATCAAAACTAAGATAGGAAGAGAGAAGGTTGTCTGGGTAGACGAGTTACCGAATGTCTTGTGGGCTCACCAGACATCAATCAAAACAAGCAACGGAGAATCACCGTTCAGCTTGACCTACGGAAGTGAGGCGGTCATCCCGGCAGAAATAGGTATGCCCACTTACAGGACTATGATGATAAGGGAAGGTTTCAATGAGGAAGAGGTCCGCCTTAACTGGGATCTATTGACGAAAAGGAGAGAGCTAGTTGCCATCTGAGAGGCAAGATACAAAACAAAGCTGGAACAATACTATAATAACAAGGTCTACCTGACCAGTTTCAAGCCAGGGGAGTTCGTCTTCCGAAAGTTAAAGCCAAGTTAAGTGGGGGTTTTGAGGAAGACCAGGGGAAGTCTGCGACCCAAATGGGACAGAGACAGAACATCAGGTATACTTAGTCGCGAAAGGCATTATAAGAATGGTTCTTATTAAATATACGGACAATGGAAGACAAAAGAGGGTGTCGCCACCACGTGGCACACAATTAATCTTCATAAATGTTATTTGTAGGGATTATTGTGTGGAGAATTCTAATGTATTGTACGAAAGTATGATTATTAATATGAAGCTCCTACTCCTAACTTATTAGGAAGGGGCAATTTTTCAATGACGTTGATATATAAAAACATAAGTTCTTACCGGACGGTCGCTACCTCTAGAAGATCATATGACTAAAAACCTCTAAAGGCTGTAAGCCAAAAGAGTACAACCAATGTGGATGGAACCAAAAGGAAAAAATTAAAAACCTCTAAAGGCTTTAACCCAAAAGAGTACAGTTGGAGTGCATGTCACCAAAAGGAGAAAATTAAAAACCTCTAAAGGCTGTAAGCCAAAAGAGTACAGCCGAAGTGCATGGCATCGAAGGTCGAAAATTAAAAACCTCTAAAGGTTGTAAGCCAAAAGATTACAGTCGAATTGCATGGCACCAAAAGGCAAAACCATAATTTCGCAGGCTATAAGCCAAAGAGGTATGCCGGAACACATAGCACCTAAAGGTAAAAGTACGCCTCAACAAACAGTAAATAATAAAATTAAGTCATGACGTTAAACATTACAAATGGTGCATAAATTCCTCCATCCAAAATAGAGTCAAACAGTTAACAAATATCATTACATCAAAATAGGAGTGCCTAACTATTACATCAAGATTTCTAAAGTTGACTTAAACAAAAAAGGTACAAACAAGAGTACAAAAAGCTAAGTCTTCTTCTAGTTAGAAGGGAGAGAGGATCCACCAAGTGCCTTGGAGATGTTAGGAGCTAAAGTCCCTTCGGAAGGGGCAGGGTCAGGATGAACTTTTAGCAAATCAGAAACCGAGTGACGATACCCACTGGAAATCTTCTCGACATACGGATACTCCTTTTTGAAGAGCTTGTCGTAAATTGGATATAACTTCTTTTATCAGAATAAGCATCAAAACTCTCAGCTTTACGTAAGATAGCCATAATCTCCTTGTCGGTGCGTCTATCACTCAACCCTTTACCCTATCCAGCCTGAATAGACATATTGAAAGGCTCCAAAAGGCTCTTATTGTACTCATGACTTTTCAGAAGCTGACTAACAATGGTAGGGAGCAACTTATGAATGTAATCAAATTTCTCAACTTCCATTTTGCTTAGTTAGGAAACAAGTTTCTGACGTTCTTGAGCTCCTTCGGTTGACATCCGCTTGGCAGCCGTAAGGGCAGAATCCTTCCCGGCCACTTCACCCTCTCCTTAATCCGAGAAGCTTGATCCTGTTGACAACACTTAAATCATTCCTCTCTTCCTCCAAAATCTTGACCTTCTGCTCACATCCGGCATGCTCTTCCTTTAAATTATTGTAATGGTTAATGGCATCAGTATACAGTCGGGCATTATGCTCTAAGTCTTGATGTGCAGTCACCAACTTTCGAACAATATCCAGACATTCAGCATGAGCATTAAATAGCCTGTTATAATAATCTTGGAGGTTTTCAAACCTCTCCAACATATCCGTCTAGGCCATGGCCCCTCTTGCCAAATTAAACCAGGCTCTCTGTAAAGCAACCTTGTTCGTTAGAGCATTTGATTCTTCTGAGCAACCGGAGGAGCAAGATGTACCATCAACTCCCAACATCACATGGGAGTATACACTCAAAACCTATGAGGAATACCCAGTTGGGAACATACGCGGCAGTAGACCGGGAGGATTTACCCTCCGGTAGGGAGATCCTACGAAGGATGGGTAGGGTTCAACCGTTGAGAGGATCTGTAAGCATTGGAGTCAGAGAAAAACACTTGCTCTTTGGCAGCAGTAATGGGTCTTCCGGAAAGATTGACAAATGGTTCAAGATGTGGTGGGCTATCCTTTCTTGTGCCATCATCAACATTGACGAAGTTGTGAACCGACTCAACTGTTGACTTGCGAGGAGAATGTCGGCTCTTATGATGCTCATCATCCGAAGCATTCTTTGTTTCGTCATTTGTATCATTAAAGTCCGAATGAACAGGGACGATGGTCCCAGCAGGAGCAACCAATTAGAGCGAAGTAGGAGAAGAAACATGGTCATAGTTGGTAACATTGCTTTTCTTGGCCAAAGTCTTTTTCTTCTTGTGTTTAGGTTTAGAACTACCTCCTTTGTCATTGTTTCTTTTCATATTTTCTTTCTTTTTGGCAGCGGCTCTAGCTGATTGGGCTTTCTTTTTCTCCTTAGAAGCAATAACCTTGGGATCCTCTACCTTTACCTCTAGCTGATGGTCAGTCTTAGTAGGAATGGGTTGATCCACCAGAAGAGGAGGGGTAGTGTTTTGCCCTAATGGATGGTTGGCAGGAATGGCAGCTCCCTTCTCGATAGGAGCACCAGAAAGAAAGGGAAATCAGAGATATTCAGACATGGTAACTAGGGTGTCAATAGGGTCGGGTTGACCAGACCCGAACCCAAACCTAATAAGGCTTATAGGGTCGGGTTGAGTCGGGTTAAAATATCTTATCGGGTTGTGTGACTCGAACTTAATAACCCGATATTGTTATCGGGTTGGGCTAGGGTTGAATTATTTTTGTTATCGGGTCAACCCGATAAGACCCGAAATACATTTTCTGTTACGTTTTCCTTTAAATGTTTATAAGCTGATTACTTTTTACAATTACACTGAATATTATACTTAGCAGTAAACACGTTATTAGTCCATTATTTCACTTCCATGCTACTTAACTTTGCCTAGTACTACACTATTTCTTTTCTTCATACGAAAGATGTAGTTATTTGTCATACTGAAATATCTTTTTGAGCTAGATTTTACATGCATGTATTTTTTCATTGTTTTTCATTCATAGAGGTTGTATTAATAAAAGACATAAGCATAATTAAGTAATGAAATGTTTTTTTGGCCGTAGGATATATTATGGATAAAAAAAATTAAGGAACCCGATTAACCCGAATCACCCGACCCGAAATAACCCGACCCGATAACAACCCAAACCCGATAACTTATCGGGTCGGGTTGCGGGTTACTTTTTCATAATAAAAAACCCGAATCAACCCGACTTGATACACCCGATAACCCGACAACCCTGCCCGATAACACCCCTAATGGTAACCATTGAAAAAGAGAAGAAAACATCAAATTAATAGGACGTTAGGAAGGATATAACAAATAGCTAAACAACACATATAAACATATAGGTAGTGACTTCATAACATTTTACCATTCTCCTTCTCGTATCTTTAAAGTAGGATAAGTAAGCTAAGGGAAATCCTAAGTAG
This sequence comes from Tanacetum coccineum, assembly GCA_026074375.1. Taxonomy (NCBI): domain Eukaryota; kingdom Viridiplantae; phylum Streptophyta; class Magnoliopsida; order Asterales; family Asteraceae; genus Tanacetum; species Tanacetum coccineum. The sequence continues at coordinate 101,618 of BQNB010002938.1, forward strand.
TTGCAATGACCAGCAGTACAAGTAGATGTATGAGAGGTACGGTGACCGAAGATCAATCACTGTTTATCGGCGAGCTATTAACAAATCCCCCCGCAAAAAGATAACTTATCGGGTCGGGTTGTGGGTCACTTTTTCATAATAAAAAACCCGAATCAACCCGACCCAATACACCCGATAACCCGACAACCCGACCCGATAACACCCCTAATGGTAACCATTGAAAAAGAGAAGAAAACATCAAATAAATAGGACGTTAGGAAGGGATAAAGAAATAGCTACACACACATATACATACAGAAGTGACTTCATAACATTACCATTCCCTTCGGTATCTTTAAAGTAGGAAAGTAGCTAGGGAAATCCCAAGTAGTAGCAAGACCAGTAGCAAAGAGAAGTCCGAGAGGTACGGGACGAAGATCAATCACTTTATCGGCAAGGGCCCTAACATCCAGAATACTAAAATCGTCATCCGGCAGCACATCATTAACTTTAGAATCATGATGCCTCCAAGCCATGACATCTGGAATAGCCCTCCTGTCTATAAAGAAAAACCTGTCTTTCCACCCCTTCATGCCGTAGAAAGTCTCATTAAAGATCTTACCTCCGGCATTCTTTCCTACCCTCTTTTCAAAGGAGAACCAATGTCCTTGTTTGCTAAGTTTATAAAAAACCCAAAAGAGGTTAACGAAAGGCGAGATACTCAGGCTGTGACAATATAGTTCGAACATTATCAAGCGATTTAATCCTAAGGGTACGAGTTGAGAAATATGTACTCGGAAATGTTTTATGACGCCTAAAAGGATGGTAGAAAAAGGAACCCTTAGCCTAGAAAAATCAAAAAACTGTTCATATAAACCTATAACCTCCTTCGGTAACTTATCCATCGTCTACCCTTCGGACGGAGCACAGGGATGAAGGTCCAAGGGAATGTTATGTTTCATGGCTAAGAGCTTAACATCTTTAGGAGACATAGCAGACTGATGATGTGGCATATCAAACATAGGGATGATGGCAACCTCAGCAGAATAACCCTCTTTGGCCATTTCTTTTAAGATACCGGACAGAGATGGTAACGTTATGAAAAGATAAACAAAGGGTGGATATGTACCTGAACGTAAGAAAGCCAGAAGTCTCGAGAAATCATTCAAGAGAAGAGAGTTATATAGGGGAAATGTGGGGCATTAGAAGCGTCGCATCGTGTCAGGGCTGTGTCATTGCTCAATGGTGGCTGTTCATTGGGAGGTGGTGGACACGTGTACGGTTACACTTCCTGAGGATAACGCAGGTGTGACATTCTAGTTTTTTTGGTAAAAAGGTGAAAATATATTATTTCAAATCAAACAATTACAACTGGATAAAGAAAGAGGATGTTTAGACATGCCTAAACTCTCATACAATCAAAGAACACTAAACTTCTCTGAACTAATTCAAACTCTGATATAACTATGAATAAGTCTGATGACCATGCCCTTTATCAGACAACTGAACAATTCATTACACATATTCACCTTTTATTTCACCAAAACCAAATCTTCATGACTACATTTCCCAAACCATGAAGATCTCTTAAATACTCAACCAGCACCCACAGTGTATAAGAGATTCATGGGAACGACATCATCAAGCAAGATTTAGCACCCATACTCTAAGTGAAGGGCTATACCCAACTAGCTACATTTCCCAACCCTAGACACTCCAATGACAATTAGCAGCTACATCCTCACTAATTGAACATTGAGTGAAAAATAAGCTGGGCATCACTAGCCAGGGAACACACACCTCCACTTAGAAACCAACCTAACCTCCATACAGTGTTGTAAATCCAAGACCAAGAAGTCCCATCTTTTATGACTCTCTATTCAAGACTACTTACAACACACCCAACTTGCTTACCCTTCATATTAGGAAACTTTCCTTATGGTATTAACCCCTACAGACTAGTCAAAGAGTGTAAACAAACACAATTCCTCCCAAGGCCAATTGATCTACTTAAACTTTTGAGTAGCACTCAGAGAAAAATACCAAATTACAAGGCCATCTGATATAGCAAGTTGATAAGACATTAAGATTCAAGTCTGAGCTGCAAATGTTGTGAATTAAGATTCCCATACTCTAATCCAAACACCCCTTTTGAGAACAGGGGAACCATTAGACAAACTTTTAAGCATTCCTCCTGAATAAAAAGAATTAGAGTCAGCATTTTCTTAATCACTAATCTCGTCACTTACCCTTTCAAAATCAATGTATTCTAGCAAACTTTACATTCCAAATTGATTATGCTAAAAGGACATTGTTACTATTCTTGACAATAATAGACACCATCTTTGTTTTTAGTTCTTCAATCATAATTTCAGCTAGATCATTAGCCTCCCTCTTGCTATTTTGGAACAATCTCAAGTTTCTTTCTTGCCAAATGTAGTAAACAGCAGCAGCAAGACACAAATTTCCTATAACTGTCCACACATTTCTTCTATTTTGATTACTGCTTAATTCATCCACTAGATTTGCCCATGTATCAACTTTAAATTTCATTCTGGCAATAGTACAAACCTTTTTCCACACCTTTTGAGCATATTCACAATTAAAAAATAGATGATCATGTGAATCAGGTTCCTTTTTACACAAACTGCACTCAAAAACTTTACTTGGATACCACTTAGCCATTCTGTCTTGAGTACAAAGTCTCTTCTTTACAGCAAGCCATAGTATAAAAGTGTGTTTAGGAATACAATTAGGATGCCAAACTGTCTTGTGCCAACTCACTTTCCTATTTTCTCTAATCACATCCTTCCATACTATACTGGTTGAAAACCTTCTATCATTTCCATTATTATCCACCCATACAGGTTTGTTAGGGGAGTTTGATAGGGTTGGAGCTTTAATATTTTTGATCCAAGGATATTTAGTCATCCACTCAGAAGGCCATTTCCAATCTTTACCATTTATGACATCATTTATTTTATCAAGATCACTAAATCTAGCATAACATATTCCTTTCTTGTTTATAACACTAGATAGAGAAGCTCCATTGTTCCACTTATCATGCCAAACACTAGTACTTTTTCCATCTCTAATTATGTATCTCATGTCATCACCAGCCCACACCTTTAGATTCAACAAACACTTCCATCCCCAGCTGTCTTTTGGGTCATCATTATTATCCCAAACACTCATTTTCTTTAATTTTACCACATTGATCCATTTGACCCAAAGGGATTCTTTCCTTGAAGCCATATTCCATAGATGTTTAACAAGTAATGTTTTGTTCCACAGTTCTAGAGACTTAAATCCTAATCCCCCTTGATCTTTTAGTTTATAAAATTCCAACCAAGCCACTTTTGCTTTTCCTTTACAACTTTTTCCATTATTCCATAAGAACTTTTTGAACATTCCTTCAATTTCATTAATGACAGCTTTAGGGAGAAGAAAAACTGAATCCTAGTACACTTGCATTGAACCAAGAACAGAAGCAATGAGCTGAGCTCTTCCAGCATAAGATAAACTTTTATTCTTCCAATCACTTAGCTTCTGCCTAACCTTGTCCACAAGTTGTTTACAATCAACAAACTCAATCTTCTTAGTAACCAAAGGGACACCTAAATATCTCACTGGAAGCTTGCCTTCTTTAAAATGAAAATTTTTACTAATGTTTTCCTTTGTTTCATCATCAATGCCGCCACAAAACATAGTGCATTTCCCAAGATTGGGGTATAGTCCTGATATAGCACTAAACTTGTCCAAGGCCTTCTTTAAATTCTTCACAGAAACAGTATCTCCATTACATAACATTATCAAGTCATCTGAAAAGCAAAGGTGTGTAATCCTTAAGTGTTTACAGCCAAAATGATACTTGAAGGCCCTTTCTTTACTTATTTCATCTTTGACTAGCAAATTTAGCATCTCCATCACCATAGTGAAAACATATGTGGAAATAGGGTCACCTTGCCTTAATCCTCTCCCCCCCTTTAAAATATCCAAATCTCTCTCTATTAACATAAATAATGAACTTAGGAGTTGAGATACAAGTCATGATCCAATCAACCATCTGATAAGGGAAACCAAACTTTCTCATAATATCTTTAATAAATTCCCATTAATATAGTTATATCTTAAAAGAACCTCTCTTAAATCAACCATCTGATAAGGGAAACCAAACTTTCTCATAGTATCATAAGCTTTTTGGATGTCAATCTTAAAAGAACCTCTCTTAGGCCCATTAATATAGTTATATCCCTTTAAGAGATCTTGAATTAGAAGTATGTTATTAGTCATAGCTCTCCCTGGTACAAAAGCACTCTGATTTTCATCCACTATTTGGTTAAGTGCAGACTTGATTCTGTTTGTCAGGATCTTACTAATGCATTTGTAGATGACATTACAACATGCAATAGGTCTAAAATTTGACACCTTCTGAGGGGTTAGAAATTAGCATTAATTTCTCCCAACATTTTACTAGTCCTAAAGAATTCTTTAATAGCAGAACAAAACTCTTTTTTAATAATTGTCCAAGCTTTTTTTGAAGAATTTAGAGGTAAAACCATCTGGAGCTTTATCATCATCAATATCAAAAAGGGCTTTCTTAATCTCATCTTCATCAATTTCTCTTATCATGTTATTAACTTCCTCCTCAGATATTTTACTAACAAACAGATGATCATCATCTTCATTCAATTTAGTAACAGCAAGGCTGATCCCCAAGAGACCTTCAAAGTGCTTTATAAATTGATTTGCCACATCACAATTTTCAAATCTTCTACCATCCTCTGCACACACAGACATAATCCTGTTTTTATTAATCCTTCCTTTAAGAACTTTATGGAAGTATGCAGAGTTCTTATCTCCTTCTCTAAGCTAAGTGATTTTAGTTTTTTTGCCTAAGGAGCTTTTCCTCATCTAGAGCTACTTCTTTATAACCTTTGAGAAGCTCCACACCTTCAATCCTTAAGGCCTTATCAGTAGGGTTCATGTCAATTTTCCTTTGAGAATCATAGAACTTTGCCTTTTAAGTCAGCAACTCTCTCAAATAGATTACCATTTTTCCAATTAAGCTTGTTGAGATGAGGCTTAAGGGACTTTAATTTCTTCACCAATCTATACATATGATGCCCTTGAATTTCTAAATTCCATTTTTCCTTCACCAAATCTTTGAACTCCATCTTGTCAATCACATAGTTAGCTAATCTGAATGACTTATTTTTCTTTTTCATGGCTTAAGGGACTTTTAGAATAGTTGGGCTATGGCCAGAAATACCATATGGGATAAATAGAGCATTTACAGTACTATACTTAGATATGAAGGCATTGTTACCCATTACCCTATCTATTTTCTTTAAGATAGAAGAACTAGGATTCAGCAAGCTTTTAATCCAAGTAAAATGAAGACCAGAACTATTAATGTCATCCATTTCAATCTCATTAATACATTCTTGAAAGTTAATCATATCTTGAGTAAAGTTAGACATACCTTCATAATGGTCCTCCAAATTCAGGCTAACATTCACATCACCCATGATGACCCATTCTAAACTTCTAGTAATTCTCTTATTTAGATTTAACTCCTTCCATAACTCCCTTCTGTCTCTACTCTTGTTTGCAGCATAGATGAATGTACAATAGAATTTATGTTGAATGCTTAAAACCTCCACTTGATATAGCATATATTATCCAGTTGCATTGATTAGGGTACACTTCACATTACCAGCATCCCAACCAACAGTAATTATGCAACCTTTTCTACTAAGACTAACATTATTTTGCCATGACCAGCTGCCAAACACATTCATACAGATTTTACCAATTCTGTCATTCTTCATGTTGTTTGGATAATTTCCCTAAACCTCTGATATATATTACTGGCTACTAAATTGAGATCCATCTATCAATTTTTGGAGAGGAAATCACTACCCAATTCTAATATTTCATTCTCAGTCATAAATTTTGCAGTCCTACTTTTATCAACATAAATATCATTCTCATCCAATTCAATGTCAGTATCATCATCATTATCCTCCTTCTCTATGTTCTTGTCTTTGTCATATTGTTTCCTCCAATTCTTCTTAAAGTATTCCTTCATTTCTGTGGTCTATTGCTGAGTAGCAGAGTATGATGGTTGCATTTTTATCTTGACATATTTCTCTACTTCCTCTTTTTCCTTTTTGCTCAACTTAATACTTAGGGAATCATCGTCACTTTCTTGTAACACTGCAAACTTGTTTGCAGAGCTTCTTATGTCTTTTATCACACTGTCATTTACATTTTATATCTTCTTTGTTGGTGTTTTATACTTATCATCATTGCTCTTCTTCCCCCGGTCCTCAACCATATTGACATCATCCTTCTTTTCCTTTTGTCTATGAATGAATTTTTGGGGTTCCATCTTCCTATCCCCATGCTTTCCAATATTAACTTGTTGCCTATTCCTTACTCTTCCTTGATCATTAAACCTCCTGTTTACTTTGCTAATGAAACCTTCATTATCCTTCATAATGTTTTGATTTTGCTCATTCTTATCAACCATCTGAGGACACCTACTATCAGTATGCCCAAACACCTTACACTGTGAACACATTGGTGGTTTCTAGTCATATTCAACTCTCACCTTTTTTACAAATTTCTCACCATTGTCTTTATTTATATACATCACGTCAATATGGTTTGCCAAATCCTTATCAGCATTGACCTCAACAAGAACTCTTGCATACCCTAGCCTTCTAATCCCCTCTGATTACACATACTAGTTGTCATGGTATCGATTATCAATGGAGTCCCAATCCAACTAGCTAGTGCACTTAGTCCCTTATTACTCTAAGCTTCCAGGGGTGGGTTCATCAATTTAATCTATAGTAGCAAAGTCTTAGGCTCAGTTCTATCCAAATTGACATTCTAGTTTTAACTTATGCGCAATAATGAATTTTGTCCCGTTATGTTTGGTAAAAAAAGAGAGGAAGGGGAAAGAAAGACCCGATGAACCACATATAAGTATCATATCATTAGTCTTCAACTAATAACACGATACTAGGGGGACATGTCGCCGTATATGCCCGGAGGGACCAAAACCAGAGGACTATATCCTTTCGGAGGGACCAAAATCGAAAGACACTGTATCCTTCCGGAAGGACCAAAACCAAAGGACACTGTATCCTTCCAGAGAGCACCAGCCGAGGGAACTTGGCAAGCAACGCACCCAAGGGACCAGGGCTCCTCTCAAACCAGCGGTCTATAACCAGTACTCTTAACAATGCCGCCATCCCAGAAATCACGAGATTGTGTTCCCCACGTGACCATACCATCTGACCAGTATAGGGGTAGTTCGGCGTAACCATTCCCTAGGCGTCAGGATAGTGTTTCAGTATAATGATCCAGGTAGTATAAATATCCCCTCATTTACTACAAATCGGGTAGCATTTACTGCACTTATACTTACATACTTATTTTCACGCCTTACGGCTCTCCCTATTACTTACTCTCACGCCGGAGCTTGGTCTTGGGTCACCACCCAAGGCGAGGCTAACGCGTCTTTCTTTCTTATTCTCAGGACCAGCTAAGTACCCCTTGGAATCAAGAAAGGTCGCACCTGTTACTCGAGGTATGGGAAATTACTTCGACACTTCCCATGGCATCGACATCCTAAATGTTTTATGTCCAACTTGTGGTATCGATCAAGAAGACACAACTCATCTTTTTCTAAAATGCGAGGTAACTTTAGAAATATGGAGAGCTATCTTTACTTGGCTGGGGTTTGTTCCTCCGGATACGGTTTATGGAACCTATCTAATAGGCTGTAATTTTTTCTAGCCTCTTGCCCGTGCTTTGCGTTTATTATTGAAGTTAGCCATTTAAAAAAACAAGAGTCATCCGCTACGTACTCATAGTAATTGGTTACTAGATTAATAAATCTCAACAAAATAATCAACAGGCTAAGTTCAATACAAAAAAATTCTCTTAATATAATATCCCGCTGACAATACAAACACCCCTTCAATATACAACAGTACTCCAACCAACTAACTAATTGGTAAAAAAATTGCGAGAAGGATTACAAAAACAAAATGCAACTACCACTCCTTTGATCGAGTTGCTACTAAACCTTGCTATTAAATATACTTGAGCAGTTGAGTGTATTACTTTATGCAGCATGTCGAAAAATCAGTGCTTACACATTAGCATACTTTGAACAAAAAATTACTAGCTTCTAAAGTCTTAGAGTGCATTGCAGCAGCAAGTTCTTCAGTAAATTTAGAGTCTTTAATTAAATAAGTAGCCATTTGTTCAACCAAAACCTCATCACAAGTTGACATAACCTTAGGAGAGCAGAACCTTCTTTCACTAGTCAAAATATCACATTCGTTGGCTAGAGCATAAGTCGCCTCTTGCTTTCTGCTTCTGTGGTTATGCTCTCCTTCATAGGTTGCAACTACAATTCCAGCATCATCCACACTTCTTTGAACCTGAAAACAACGACATATGGTGTGTTTAACAAACTTTCATAGCTTTACCATTTCTAGTATTCATATAACCAAATCGTGTTGAAGTTATAAGTAGACCGTCACTAACCTTCTTTTTGACTAGGCAGGTTGGAGCGAAAGAGCACTTATAGTAAGCCCTAGGAGATGGGTTATCTCTAGTAACCTTTTGTCCATATTTTCTCCATTGATATCCATCCTTCACTATCTATAACAATAAAAAAACCCCTTTAATAAATTTACATCTTGCTTCAATTGTCACATGAAATAGTGCATGAACATTGATAAATTTTTTTTCCAAAAAATACTAAAAAGTACCAAGCTTTTATCTAATGGATTTGTCGGTACATAAACTCTATGAATTCCTGACTTTGGTATTTCCTCATTCAGCCTTTCCCACAAGCTTTGTGTTAAAAACTATGATGTTTATAACATGAATACCAGATATATCACTCAACCAGCCTCCACACGTGATAATTTATTATAAAAGAAAGACAAGATCCAATGTTACAAGACAAAACAAGATGAACAATCAAACGATTGAACACTATAAAGATAGAACAAGGGTAATCCCAGCTAGGTTGATCTTACCCTTTTACAAAATGATCCTCACTACAAATCACTCAGATAAAATAAGATAAGCACTCCCAGATCAGATTGAGAGAGCTTTAGGCCTCAACGGCACAAAAGATGAATGAGATAAATAATGAGGACGAAACCCTAACTCTGTGAGGAGTTAGGGATATATACTCTTACACCCAACGGTCATAAAAACCATTGGGCCTTCACTACACCAGCTGGATCCATAAGGAGATAAGCCCAACTACAAGTCCAACACCATCATTCACCACTTGATAGAAGAGGTCCTCTAACTTCATGAAACTCCAAAAGAGGACCTAAAAAACAAGGAAACTAAACTTGTTAGGGTGTGAAATTTTAATACTGGATTTCAATTCTGAAGGGGTACGTAAGATTAAATTTTCCATTGTACTCTTACTTGAATATCTATCCTAAAGGAACATCATTAGAAGGAGCACATGATAGACAAAAGTCTGTTTGGTAGACATATCAGACAACATCCTACTGTTGGGTTCTAATTTTACAGTAGCGAGTGCTTTAAGGCTCTTCGTATCATCTGAGACTATTCTTGACCCATCACCTTGATTAGGCGTATCAGCACTACCACCCAAATAACTACTACATGCAGATTTATCTACTAAAGACGTGTTACTCGTATCTTCATCGCCGATAGCTTTCTTACTAATTACTTGATTAATCTTGCTGTATTACGGGCATTACCTAGTGTAGCTTTACCTAGAGACGAACAATCCAATGCAGAGGAGGTAACATTTTCAAAATGAGATTTTA